>JAXIVJ010007651.1:2500-42500 GCA_036785665.1 Chirona hameri
TATGCGCACGCTACAAATGATCGATAAAACGCACAGCAATTATGTTCGTTTCCATTCAACATACCCCATCCCATCATTCACACAAAAGGCAAGCGTACAATCTATTAAATATTTCACATGCCTGGCCATTTACAGCACGCGATCAACATAACACCTGGATGCAAGGCATTCTGCCACCCCTCGTCATTCAAAGTCTGAGTCGGCACAACGTCAGCTGGCCTTCACAGCCTCTGGCGCGCCTGTCGCGCCACTCTGCGCTTCAGGTCCAGCAGCTCCAGCAGCTAGCAGCAGCAGCAGCAGCACGCAACAGCAGCGTCGGACTGCGCCTCAGTCCTGCCCTGACCGCCGGCCGCAGCCTCCTCAGAGCTGTCGGAGTCCAGCTCAGCCGTAGCCTCCTGAGAGCTGCCGGAGCCCTGTGCAGCCACAGCTTCCTGAGACCTGACAGCGCTCTTCACGGCCGCAGCCACCGCCTGCTGTAGGTGAGACTGCACCAGCTCCTCCTTCTGCGCTTCCAGTTCTTCTCAGCCTCTAGTCGTTTCTTCTCGCGCTTCTTCTCGGCCCGCGCTTGGTTGCGTCTGGGAGGCAGGGTGTTGCAGGGTGTAAGTGTTGGCACTGGTATACTCGTGCTGCATAGTCTCGATCACCCCCAAAATGAAGAACCACGATAAAGACGAAATGTTTAATCCACCACGAATAAATAAGTTGATGTTATTAACTTTGCATGCTATTGCGTAAGAGATCGCGGCATTGAATACAATTAAGAATGTTCAATTTTTTATCCAGATCAAGAAGAGTGTATGTTATAAACTGCAGTTTGATCCGAAATGTTTGCCATTTCAAGTGCAACCAACTTGTATAATTGCAGCATTACCGACACCCAGCCCTGAAATATCAGATACACTCTGGTACACTTGGGTGACACCACTCTACTACACCTTCTAAAGTGATTCTCTACCATCTCCGTCCATACTCACAGTTCCTGCTAGGTGTTTCCAGAGGTACTGCTGATAGCGCAGCTTCGGCAGTGTGGTGTCGGTTAGATAGCAGGTCAGGGAGAATAATCCGCCGCCAATCAGACCCAGCAGACCGCCTGAAGGTACAACGCAACACGTCAAGGTAACACAATGTCATACAAAAACTCAGCAGCGAACGGCGAGACCATCTTCAAATGGAAGCGGGAAACTTCAATAACACACTTTGCATGTTATTTGTATTTGATGTCCAACAACGACGCAAGACAAGGTGTGCCGTACAAACACGCAGGAAATAGTATACAGTCTCGTGAGAAAAAAAAACACCTCACCACAAGAAATATTTCCCTTCATGTGATTCTTCCCTCCAAAGATCCTCCATCTATGACCTCCATGTAATCACTCTGTGACCCTAATCTTCACATGACCTCCATGTGACATCATGCGAATTCCAGGTGAGTCTGAACTCCATGTGACCTCCACCGAACTTCCATGTGACCTCCATTTGACCCCGACCTCAATGTGACCTCTATTTGACCCTGATCTCTGTGTTACCTCCCTTTAACCCCGACCTCTGAGTGACCTCTATTTGATCCCGACCTCTGTGTGACCTCCTCATTTGACCCTGACCTCCATGTGACCTCCCTTTGACCCCGACCTGTGTGAACTCTATTTGGCCCTGACCTGCCACGGCGCCAGCCGTCATGCCCCGTAGTCCCATGTTGGTCTTGTACAGAGCTCCGGGCGACCATACCGCCGCCGGCGTAGTGAAGCGCCGATATCTGGTTGGTATACACCATCAGCGTAGTGGACACCAGGCTGTGGTGCAGAAACGTGCAGACGTCAAATGGCATCCTCCCGCAGCGAATGGCATTTAAATGATAACACTATCATTTCAACCACAGTGTCTGTATTAAACCTATCGAAGATATACACCATTAAACTAAACAAGAGAGTATTGGTTTGAGCACGCCATCCATTTCTTTCGAATTGAGCAAGCATTTCGCATGTTCAGTTACCAAGTATGTATCTATTTAGACTGGATTAACTGGTTGGATAGCTTTGCGGAACCAAATTTCTCCAAGCATAGCTTGTTGTGTGAAATCCGATCTCAGCGACCATGCGATTTGATCATCTCATTAACATCAATGCATGACGGATTGTTACATGTTGCAGTGATAAAACAAACTTGACCCCACCTATAGACGATATGGGCCCGATGTCAGACCTGTCACCGAGCGACAACCCTGCTGATGGCCAGTGCCAGCGAACGTAGGTCCTGTGGACCAGGGACCGGTAGTGACCGGAGGCCAGAAAGGGGCAGGTCAGCGGGACACTACCCGGCCCTGTACCCAGCAGTGACGGGAGGCCAGAAAGGGACAGGTCAGCGGGACACTACCCGGCCCTGTACCCAGCAGTGACCGGAGGCCAGAAAGGGACAGGTCAGCGGGACACTACCCGGCCCTGTACCCAGCAGTGACGGGAGGCCAGAAAGGGACAGGTCAGCGGGACACTACCCGGCCCTGTACCCAGCAGTGACGGGAGGCCAGAAAGGGACAGGTCAGCGGGACACTACCCGGCCCTGTACCCAGCAGTGACGGGAGGCCAGAAAGGGACAGGTCAGCGGGACACTACCCGGCCCTGTACCCAGCAGTGACGGGAGGCCAGAAAGGGACAGGTCAGCGGGACACTGCCCGGCCCTGTACCCAGCAGTGACCGGAGGCCAGAAAGGGACAGGTCAGCGGGACACTACCCGGCCCTGTACCCAGCAGTGACGGGAGGCCAGAAAGGGACAGGTCAGCGGGACACTACCCGGCCCTGTACCCAGCAGTGACGGGAGGCCAGAAAGGGACAGGTCAGCGGGACACTACCCGGCCCTGTACCCAGCAGTGACGGGAGGCCAGAAAGGGACAGGTCAGCGGGACACTACCCGGCCCTGTACCCAGCAGTGACCGGAGGCCAGAAAGGGACAGGTCAGCGGGACACTACCCGGCCCTGTACCCAGCTCAGCGCCCATCCGTACTCACGTAAAAGCAGAGGTGAAGAGCGCTGTCCGCCAGCCGAACATGAAGAAGCCGCGGGCCATACCGAGCGTAACCCGGTCCTGCAGCGCCCTCTGTGGAACGGACGCACCGTCAGACGGACAGACGGACGGACCGTTAGACGGACGGACGGACGGACGGACCGTCAGACGGACAGACGGACGGACGGACGGACGGACGGACGGACGGACGGACGGACGGACGGACGGACGAACAGACGGACGGACGGACGGACGAACAGACGGACGGACGGACGGACGGACGGACGGACGGACGGACGGACGGACGGACGGACGGACGGACGGACGGACGGACGGACGGACGGACGGACGGACGGACGGACCGTTAGACGGACGGACGGACGGACGGACGGACGGACCGTTAGACGGACGGACGGACGGACGGACGGACGGACGGACGGACGGACGGACGGACGGACGGACGGACGGACGGACGGACGAGGACGGACGGACGGACGGACCGTTAGACGGACGGACGGACGGACGGACGGACGGACGGACGGACGGACGGACGGACGGACGGACGGACGGACGGACGGACGGACGGACGGACGGACGGACCGTTAGACGGACGGACGGACGGACGGACGGACGGACGGACGGACGGACGGACGGACGGACGGACGGACGGGCGGGCGGACGGACGGACGGACGGACGGACGGACGGACGGACGGACGGACGGACGGACGGACGGACGGACGGACGGACGGACGGACGGACGGACGGACGGACGGACGGACGGACGGACGGACGGACGGACGGACGACGGACGGACGGACGGACGGACGGACGGACGGACGGACCGTTAGACGGACGGACGGACGGACGGACCGTTAGACGGACGGACGGACGGACGGACGGACGGACGGACGGACGGACGGACGGACGGACGGACGGACGGACGAACGAACGAACGAACGAGACGGACGGACGGACGGACGGACAGACGGACGGACGGACGGACGGACGGACGGACGGACGGACGGACGGACGGACGGACGAACGAACGAACGAACGAACGAGACGGACGGACGGACGGACGGACGGACGGACGGACGGACGGACGGACGGACGGACGGACGGACGGACGGACGGACGGACGGACGGACGGACGGACGGACGGACGGACGGACGGACGGACGGACGGACGGACGGACGGACGGACGGACGGACGGACGGACGGACGGACGGACGGACGGACGGACGGACGGACGGACGGACGGACGGACGGACGGACGGACGGACGGACGGACGGACGGACCGTTAGACGGACGGACGGACGGACGGACGGACGAACGAACGAACGAGACGGACGGACGGACGGACGGACGGACGGACGGACGGACGGACGGACGGACGGACGGACGGACGGACGGACGGACGGACGGACGGACGGACGGACGGACGGACGAGACGGACAGTCCGTCAGTCAGAGGCAGGGTACCACGCATGGGCAGCTGGTACACGACCTTCGCCTCCAATACCTCCTCTCCCTGGACCTTGGTTTCTGATAATAAGGGCCCCATACATATCAACTGATGACTTCTACCCTAAACAAAATGTAATTGGGCCTGTGATAGCGTCGAAACGTTTTAGATAATCATCCATAAAAGGCTAAATATGTTATAGATACTCGAATTTCTCTCCTATTACCGATCCCCTGAAATCTAAGACAAACGAGAACAACACAGCATCCCCAATAAAATCGAACTGAAATCGAGGACGACCATCTGGTGCATGAGGACGTTTATCAGGGATGCTCCCTGTCCAACAGACCTTGGCGGCGAGCTGCGACTCGAACGGGGTGGCTTGGTTGCGCTCCACGAACTTGACGATGGCCAACCTGCTGCTGAGCATGGCCCCGAGCGAGCCGCCGATGAGCAGGCCGGCCGTGGCGATGTTACTGACCAGCTCCAGCTCAGGGGTCAGGCCGCCCATCTCACTGCCGACATGGTGTCATGGCGTCATTAGGCGTCACACACAGCAAAGGTGGTCAAGAGACGGTAATGAAATGTCAGGCGGGACAGGCGGTAAATGGTAACATTGTGATGAATGATGTGAACATTTGGTGATGGTGACAATCAGGGATTCATAGGCACACTGAAGCGAAGATCCTACGGAGCTGATCTTTACTCTGTGCAGTGCGGTATTACAGCGTTGGCTGAAGGAAACACCAAATGGCTAGAGAATGATTCAAATAAACACAACTGGCAGTAAATGTGTGTGGTAATAGGCCTTAAAACAATACCACAGTTAATTTAAACCATGCATCAGCAGCCCTGTATAATTGGACTTACTCCAGTGTATACATGGCGGCCAGCCGGTCCCAGGCGGTCTGTTCTTCGTCCGGGTCCGGGTTCAGGATCTTATTCTTCACCAGCAGGTCGAAGTCGACCTGGTCACACTCTGACTGCACCGTGAGCAGAGTGAACCACGAGGTGGCGAGGGCCAAACCACAGCGCTCCACACTCCGGTCTGACAGTGGCCCTGGCCATCGGACCCTCCAACGACCACTGCCGCCGCCACCGCCGCCGCTGGCCAGGCGAAGCCGCCGCGACACCACTGAGTTCAAACGGCTAGATAGCCGCCGTAGATGGGCGGAGAGGGCGCTGTCGGGACGCCGTAGTGTCCGTGAACAAGCAGAAGTCCATATGGCATGTGCTAGGCCAGGGTTAGTGGCCATTCTCTGTGGTGCTGAGGTGAGAAGACACTGGCAGCTCAGGTGAAACAGTCCCTTAGTGATGTACCTGTTCATCTTGAGCCACTTGTGGTTGGTTGGCTGGTGCTATGTGTTCATGGTGAGAGAGGACACATCTGAAAAACATCATATGACTATGAGACAACACACTGATGATTTGTTGGTCTGGTGATGATGAGAATGTAAATTATCAGGCTCTTCATGAAACTCCATCCTTGTATGAACCTATTAGATTAATTAGGTATAACAATAAATGGGCCACAAACCTGAATGCATGTTGCATTGCAAAGAGCAATAAACAATTGCAAGTAGGTAGGTAACAAAGTGTCAAGAGCTTCACAGGCACAAACTGAAAGATAGCATATACTTATGAAATATGGATTACACTCAAGATTACCGACAATATTGCCATCTCTGCACTGCTGAAGGATCAGATGTTGGGCATATAACCTATGTTTCACTGCTTTCAGTTCTGGGAAAAGATGCATGGTCTGTTCTATATGGTCTGTTGGTCTGTTGGACCACTGGTATTGTTACGACCAGCACAAGGTTGATGGACACCCGGACAAAAAGGTGAATCTGGCATGGGGTGCCTATATCTATCACAGCAATCGTATTCTGTAACAAGTAAAACATCTCTCAGTGAACCTGTCTGGGATCAAACTGTGCACATAATTTGTTTAACCGATATCACATATCTAGGTGGTGGGTTCATAAATAAACCCATATATTTATGGCGTTACATGACACTCGCATTCTGGAACTTTGTGAACTGCCTTTGTGAAAAGCAAAATGCATTTTTTTTCCTCTTTACTTTCCTGGTATTTTTTGAAGGGCTACAAATATGAATCAACAGTAAAACAGTGGTTAAAGGAAATAGTTCACCTTCAGAACAATTTTCAGAACACGATTTTATCATATTTTGTAATAGTTTCTTTTTTCCTTTTCAAAAATGGTCCTACATTGCCCCAATTCAGGACAGGTCGTAAATTATTAATTTTATGGTGTGTGTTATTGGTCTGCACATGCTCCCTGGCAGTGCTGGCACTTTCAGACAGTACAGTACATCATATATGCGCCGCATTCCTTCGTCAAAAAGTCTAATATCTTCAGCTGGAGTCTTTTCAGCCAAGAAAAGTTGTAGATAAGGATTTCCCAACATGGGCTACAAAACTGCTATTTCAGTTAAAAACCCCATGTTGAAGGTGAACTACTTCCTTTAAAGGGAATGTTTCACCTTTCTGAAATTTGTCAAACATATGCTGGTTATAGTCAAAAATATGAAGTAAGTGCTGCTGAACACTATGGTGATATTTTTTATCTTGAAAAGTCACTTAACTTTATGCAAATTAAGGTTTTAAATTTGGGATGATGACATCATTGAGCTATAGACCGCCGCTGATTGGCTGACAAAGTGGGATTCGCTGACAAAGCGGCTGTCAGCCAATCAGCGGCGGGACTAGCCTAGACCCCATTTTGCAAATTGGAAATTAAATTGCTTAAAAATAGCTAAGTTTTGGGGAAAATGACCTTAGTATTTTTGACATTTCCATAACGGCCAAAGATAATGGCTATCTCAGTTCAAAACCAATACAAAGGTCAAACATTCCCTTTAAAGTGATGAAATGTCTATTCATTGATGATAAATTAATTTGACACCAATGGTTAAAAAAACTCAAACAACCTAGTGACTAGGTAGTAGGTACCACTGCATCTTACAACGCAGATAAACAAAAACACGTAAAATGGTTATAATTGTTTGATGAAACACGGTTTAACTTAGAGAAGCTAACCACTATTCATGTATATCAACATTTGAACTACCTTATCAAAAGCTTAATGTAAAATAAACTGCGAACGCCTAAATCATAAAATTCGCAGACTTCCCCCGACTGTCCCAATTCATTAAGTCAAAAGCCAGAAAAGTCTCTTTTGCGCATAAGTTGACCACCTAACAAAGCTACCATATCAGCTCCCATATTAGAGTATTTCGTACCTTACCATAAAATTGCAAACGACTTCTATTCTAGACCAGTGATTCTCATGTAAGGGATAGTAAGTGCCCCTCTTAGGGCATGGAGCCTTCGCCCAGGGGCAATGGCAATCGAGCAGCTAATAATAAATTATAGCTCATTTGTCTGATGATGGCGCACAGGTACAATGCACATCCATCAAAGTAAAGTTGCCTTGCATTCACCTACCGCTACTCCGTTTCTGTTTCACTGGCACCAGTCACCACATTACCGCAAACACCAGTCACCACATTATCGCAAACACCAGTCACCACACTATCGCAAACACCAGTCACCACATTACCGCAAACACCAGTCACCATATTATCGCAAACACCAGTCACCACATTACCGCAAACACCAGTCACCACATTATCGCAAACACCAGTCACCACATTATCGCAAACACCAGCCACCACATTATCGCAAACACCAGTCACCACATTACCGCAAACACCAGTCACCACATTATCGCAAACACCAGTCACCACATTATCGCAAACACCAGTCACCACATTATCGCAAACACCAGTCACCACATTATCGCAAACACCAGTCACCACATTATCGCAAACACCAGTCACCACATTACCGCAAACACCAGTCACCACATTACCGCAAACACCAGTCACCACATTATCGCAAACACCAGTCACCACATTACCGCAAAGAGCATCAAAACCAATCAATGCTAACTGATGCCTAGCTTTCTGTTGTGGACTTATGGTTCATGCATTGTTGCAACTGCAAGGCCACTCAATGTATTGTTATGCCCCGGGAACTGCTGATGTAGACTACGAGGAACTGCGTAATGTCTACTTATATTCCTGTCCCTAGATGGCACTAGTAGTAAACGCCTGAAGTTATGCTGTACCGCATAGCTTGTTGCCGGAACTGCGGTCTGAGCAATGGAGGAGGGGATAACAAGTTATTCTGGTCATCAAAAGGGGTAACCATACCCTTACAGAGGCGTAGCCAGGGGGCGCAAATGGTGCTCCTGCACCCGGGAGATTTTGCCGGGCCCCCTATGCCCGGTTGCAACCACATGGCCTGGCGGCCGTCATTTTATGTTGTTGTAAAATGTCATGAGAGAAGCGGATCCAAAGCCCTCTGAAGTTCAAGTTCAAGTTCAAGTTCATGTATTTCAAGGAGCGTCCACATAGTGGGTATTCTGCACCTAGTCATAGCCAGCATGGCCCATGATGCAGCACATACATACACAGTGAAAAAATGATACAATCAGCAGATACAGTCGATACAGTCAATTAGCGATTTAAAGCACTCAGGAACGCGCGGCGCGAGCGGGCATGGACAGCAGCCGCTGGCAGTCGGTTCTATGCGGTGGCAGCTCGGTACGGAAACTGCGGCTGAGTGGCGGTCAGCCGGACGCGAAGCAGATGGAGTGAGCCAACGCCGTCCGAAACAGCTCGAGTCTGGCGTTGGGAAGACTCGGCACGCGTCGCAAATAGAGCACGCAGAGCGTGGGGCGACTCGCTGCCATGCAGCGCCCTGTGCACGTTCAGGCAGTCACGGTGGCGAACAGTTTCCGCGGCTCTCTGCCATCCGAGTGCTTCAAGGGCAGGGGATATGTGGTCGCAGCGGCGAGTACCACTCACAAGCCTGGCAGCGAAGTTGATAATTATCTGCACTCTACCTAGGTGACACTCGGCCGCGCCACCCCAGACAGACAGGCAGTAGAGGATGCGCGGAAAGACGTGAACTTGGACTAGGAGCTTCAGAACCTCAGGAGTGAAATGGTGCCGAGTTTTGAAGAGGAACACGAGGATTGTGTTGCAGCGCCGAACGATTAAGGAGATATGGGGTTCCCAGGTGAGGTGTTGGTCGAGGAGTACACCCAATACCTTCACTGAAGATGATGGGTAGATATCTGTGCCAGAAGTAGTAATGTGGAAGTTGTTGGTCTTTTTGAGGGAGGGTTTGGTGCCAACCAGCATGAAGTCTGTCTTTGTGGGGTTCATTTTGAGGCTATTAGACTGGAACCAGTTTTGTAGGCACTGGATCGACTCCTCGACCCGGGCTTTCAAGTTAGAGAGACCGACGACATCAGGAGTGGCGGAGTCAAGGAGTTGGGTGTCGTCGGCGTAGGATAGAAGGCGGCCGTGGGGAACGAAGTTGGGTAGGTCATTGATGAAAATGAGGAAGAGGATTGGACCGACTAGGGATCCCTGGGCCACCTCATGGGATAGGGATAGAGTGATTGAGCCGCCGCTGACCGTCTGTCTCCTACCGCTCAGGTAGTCCCTAAACCATTCCGAGGACACCCCGCACTGTTCAAGCTTACTGAGAAGGACGTCATGATCAATACTGTCGAAGGCTTTGCTGAGGTCGATCGTCGTAATCGACGCGACATGGCCGTTGTCGACAGCCCTTGCCAGCCATTCCACAGCGTCGATCAGAGCGTCCTCTGTCGAGTGACATGGAAGGTAAGCATATTGCATTGGCGTCAGTACATGGTGGTCAAGTAGGTAAGAGCTGAGCTGCGAGCAGACGACCTTCTCCGCGATTTTCGACAGTACAGAGCGTATAGAAATGGGCCGAAAGTGTTGAGGTCAGACCGATTGCCCGATTTAAACACTGGAGTGACGCGCGCGATCTTCCAGGAAGAAGGGAAAGTACATGACGATATAGAAGAGTTGATCAGGTGTAGGAGATGACAGCCGATTACAGGGAAACACTTCTTTATAGCAAGGAGAGGCACACCGTCGACACCGACGGCCCTCGATGCACTCATCTTCCCGATTGCGGTTGAAAGTTCCGGCAGAGTGGCCGGGCATAGGGAGAGGGCTGAGGCACAGACACGGTGCGGGCGCGGTCCAGCCGGAATCGTGCCAGCACTGTCGCGCATGGCCGCTGCCTCCGCTGCGATACGAGGTCCGACGGAAGCGAAGTGGGCGTTGAGTTCGCCTGCCCGGTTGGCCAGGTCGTCATCGGGTGTGGCGCGCCCTCTCGCTGGCTGCATTGCGAACTGCCTGAGGCGGTTCCAAAAATTACGCCGCTCGCTCAGCAGACCACTGCACAGGTACGAGCGACGTGCGAGGGTGATTAGTCCAATGTATATGGACCAAATAATGATAACCCAATATTTTATAAGAATATAAACGATATGATCGAAAAATTCGATGTACAATATACGATAGTCGCAGGCGACTTTAACTTTGTGATGAAGCCAGACGAAGATTCGTTAAATTATGTAGGCGAAAATAATGTCCGGGCCAAACAAGAATTTCTAGAATTAACTTATAAACATAACCTGGTTGATGTGTGGAGACACAGATTTCCAGAAGAACGTAAATACACATGGTTACGAACACATCCGATAAAAGCAGGGCGCCTGGATATGTTTTTTTTAGTGATAACATGATAAACTCAACGATTGACGTAGACATTATAACTGGATATCGTACAGACCACAATGCAATTACACTAGCGATACAGAATAAACAACAGAGAGGAAACGGTATATGGAAATTAAATACTTCACATTTAGCGGATGAAAACTACATAAACACAAGTAAAATGTGCATCACAAGCACACTGAAACAATACGCTGTGCCCGTTTACAAAGATGAAGTGTATAAGGAGTATAAACATTATGAAACAGTTCAATTAACGATAAGCGATACTTTATTTTATGAGACTCTGATAATGATGATCCGGGGAGAAACAATTCAATTTTCCAAACAGAAGGTCCGAACAACAGATACAAAACTGGTGTCTGAAATAGTCAAAGCAGAAGAGATATTTGTTGCCTCTGGTCAGCAAAACGACGCCGCTCAGTTAAACCTATTAAAAAATAAACTAGAAGAGCTGAGACGTCCACTGATTGACGGACTAATTGTTCGCTCCCGAGTGTCCTGGCACGAAAAAGGAGAGCGGAATACAAAATATTTTTATCACCAGAAAAAAAGAAATTCCTGAAAAAAGAGCATTCAATACATCCAGGACGGAGATAGTTGCATTGCCAGTAACGCAGAATTAATGGATAAGTTCTCAGACATCTTTCAAACAAATATTCGTTAAACAAGGACATCATACCAGATTCATCATTCATAGCAAACCATGTAGCAAACAAGCTTAACACTAATGATAATCTTAACCTCGAGGCCGAAATTAGTATGCCTGAACTAACAAGTGCCTAACATTCCATGAAAAAAAGGAAAAAAACTCCGGGTTTGAATGGGTTTCGGATTGAATTATTCCGTGCCTTTTGGTTCGAAATTGGTCCTTTTCTATATAGAGCACAAAAAAAAACTTCAAAAACGTCAATGGGCTCCCCACACATCGCGAGGGCATCATCACTCTTATTCCCAAAAAAGGAAAGTCTCCCCACACCTACAAGGGATGGAGACCGATTACGTTACTTAACGCAGATTATAAAATTATCTCTACCGTGATATCCAATAGACCGAAAACAGTAATGACTAAGTTAATTAATCCTGCCCAAACAGCCTAAACGTCTGGCCGCTACATTGGCGAAAACACCAGGCTCGTCTACGATACTATACATTGGACTAACATAAACAAAAAGACAGGAACTGTGTTGGCTGCAGATTTTGAAGCAGCATTCGAGTCAATTGCATGGAATTACCTTCGAGTAGTTATTAACAAGATGAATTTTGGCCCAAATCTTACAAATATGATTAATCATTTATACCTTAACACCGAAAATCATTCGCGAATCTTACTTAATGGTCACCTGGGCAAGAAAATATGGTTGCGAAGGGGTATAAGACAAGGAGACCCAGCATCTGGATACTTATTTAACTTGGCAGTTTCCATATTAACGGAACAAATGATTAAATCAACCAAATTAACCGGAATAAAAATAGATCCTCATTACGAACTGAGAATAACACAATATGCAGATGATACCATATTATTTTTAGATGGCTCTGAGAGATCTATTTCGGGGTCTATTGAGGAACTAAACAAATTCGGTCAACAATCTGGATTAAAAGTAAATGTAGAAAGAACATCAGGTATGACGATAGGGACATCATCAGAAAACAGCGTTAACACATCCTATAGTATTAACTTTGTAGAAGAGTTAACAATATTAGGAATAAAAATAAAACGTGACATTGAAAAAGTAGCAGATCATAACATACAGCTTAAAATGCCTATGATAAAAAGTGAGCTGGAGCAATGGAAAAGACGGTATCTTACTCCCATTGGTAAAATAAGCATTGTGAAAGCGTTACTGCTAGCCAAATTGGTACATTTATTCATTGCACTTCCTAATCCCTCTATACAATGTATACAAGATCTTGAAAGAATGGTTTTTGAATTTGTCTGGGGCAATAAGAATGACAAAGCAAAACGCACAAAACTTGTACAAAATCATTTCAAGGATGGCTTAAACATGGTACAGATAGATTCCTTTATTAAAAGCATAAAACTCTCATGGTTGAAAATATTAAGTACCTCTAATGCGGACTGGCTAGTTCTTGCAGAGCAAGAACTACCAAGTTCATGGCTCCTTCTAACGTACGGAAGTAAGAAACTTAATTTACTAAAAAATAAGTTAACAAATCCATTTTACATTGATCTGGTTAAATCACTAATTCAATTTAATGAAGAATATAACCCATCAGACGAATAAATAGTAACTGAGAAAATATGGTTCTCCGACCATACTAAATATAAGACGACAATGGTTAGAAAGTGGAATGATAAAGGGCTAAGATTCATAGCAGACCTGTATAATGTAGATACTGGGGTAATTTATTCGAAGCAGAAATTAGACACTACGTATGGGATTAAAATGACCTTCCTGTGTTACACAGCATTAGTACGAAGTCTCCCCAAAAACATACAGAGAAAGATAGATATAACATATATTAAGAAACCAAATATCCCGTATAAAATAAGTTTAGTACTAAATCAAAAGAAGTTTTCGAAATTTGCGTATAAGATATTCTTAACAAAGTTAGGAGTAAAAAATAGTATTTCCAACGAACGTCTCCGAACAAAATGGGTAGCAGATATAGGCAAATTTACGGAAGGAACAGTACATACAGTTTCGAAGACAACGATGTCTACCTATTTAATATATCTACATTTCAGAATCATCAACCGCATTTACGCAACAAATAAATATCCTACTAACATTCAAATACTTCAATCTAGTAGGTGTACCTTCTGCGAAAATGCAGTCGAGACAATTTTTCATCTGTTCTGGCAATGTCCCATAACACAGATCTTCATCAAGGAAATACTGTCACATATAAGGACAGAGTACAGGATAATAATGAACATCAACTCAATGAATTGGTTTATGTTAGAAGACCTCTCCAGTATAGATGTGCTGATAGTAACACTAATCAAATCATGTATTCACAGATCAAGGTTAAAATTAGTAAAGCCATCAGCAGAAGTTATGTTACAAAGTCTGAAGTTTGAAGCAGTTAACCCTATTTGTAACAGGCTCCTGGCTACCCCTATTTGTAACAGGAGGGGGGATGCGGATTCCGCCCCCCCCCCCGGAGATCTCGAGATCTACCCGTCCGATTTTCAGAAATGAAACGGTGTTTGGTTCCCCTCAACACGATCTACATTTATAAATAATAAAAAAAATATACATTTTAGATAGGGGGGCAACAGGGGGGCAAAAACGACAAATTGTAGTGGTATTTTTGATCCAACATAGCTTTCATGTTTATCAACCGATTTTAACACAACTAATAGGAATCGATAGAGATTGAATTGGAAATTGATATATGACGGTGACGTTTGAAAATTCAGAAATCATAGGCGTGTGCAGGTCACTCAATATGGGGGTGAAGTAAATGCGTAATAAAACCATTTTTTGATGTTGTTTTTTTGATAAATGAAATGGTATGTGATTGAGACATTATAAAAAACAGTTATAAATCATATTTTTTCCATAGGCGGTACCAGGTTAGTGAAAAAGGGGGTAAAATTGGGAAAAAGTATTAACCGCAGACAAGTTGCTACCCAGCACTATAAATATATTACTGATCGTAGATAGTTCCTTTTTGCATGTTGTACTTCATCATAGGCGTATCCAGGATCCAAACTAGGGCGGCGCAAGACCTCTTAATAAGTATATTATCCGCTATTATGATACTAACTAGTCAACAGTGACTATTTCACTTACAACTTCAATTAACATTGCTTACCCCCCTTTTTACCCTACCTGGACTCGCCTATTATATTATAATCGTTCGTAGAGTAGCCTGTGGTGCGTTTTTCATCCGAAAACTGCAGTATGTTATGTCATTGTACGCACATGCCTCTCAGTTTCCTTGCAATAATATGACCCCCTTTCTTCCATTCCTGAGCGCGCCTCTGCAAAAAATGACTTTATTCCCTTTTCTGGTCTCATATGTGCATATATTATTATAAGCTAAACGTATATTGCGCCGTTATCGCTGGCATATCGTCATTACCATGCCAGTCAACCCCTTTTTCATGTTCCTGAACACGCCCCTGAAACTCTATATGTAATAAATTATGCAAATAATGGAAGCAGAAGTTATCTTTTACATCTTGATAGCTATAAATGCCCCTTACATTGCTCTATTGGCTTCCCGCCAAGCATTGAACCCTTCCTGGAAACCCCCCCCCCCCCCCCCCCTTTCAAGCCCCTGAAACCGCCTCTGCCATGCAATTTGTATGATATTTCATTAACATCAACTAATTTGCACTTGTTGCAATCACCGTAAGCCGATGTAACTCCTTCATACTTGATGCAGTTAGGAAGAAACCGTGAAGATCGCATTTCCGTATTATCGCCAAATGTCGCCTCCGAACACACCCAAAACTGTGCCCTGGAACCGCCTCTGTTCAGGTTAAGAACTCAAAATTTTGACTCCAAATGTGGAGTTTAATTGTATGAAAAGCCCTAAAATTTCATGGGCCTACTCCCAGCCGTTCTGGAGATATCTGCGAAAAACATGAGGGGGGCGGAATCCGCCCCCCCTGTTACAAATAGGGTTAAAGAATATAATATTGCAAGACCTAAGCAGAAGATAGACACGTTCGAACGAAGATGGGGTGACCTAAAAAGAATACTCCATTGAATGTTGTAATTAATACTCATTTGAGGTTCTGCGCCGCCCCGGGTGACTTGGATATGCGTACATAACGCAAACTACCCTTGTTTGTCGCATTCCTTCAACCCCACACCTTCAACCCCACACCTACACCTACACACCTGCACACCTGCACACCTGCACACCTGCACACCTGCACACCTGCACACCTGCACACCTGCACACCTGCACACCTGCACACCTGCACACATGTACACCTGCACACCTGCACACCTGCACACCTGCACACCTGCACACCTGCACACCTGCACACCTGCACACCTGCACACCTGCACACCTGTACACCTGCACACCTGCACACCTGCACACCTGCACACCTGCACACCTGCACACCTGCACACCTGCACACCTGCACACCTGCACACCTGCACACCTGCACACCTGCACACCTGCACACCTGCACACCTGCACACCTGCACACCTGCACACCTGCACACCTGCACACCTGCACACCTGCACACCTGCACACCTGTACACCTGCACACCTGCACACCTGCACACCTGCACGCACGCACGCACGCACGCACGCACGCACGCACGCACGCACGCACGCACGCACGCACGCACGCACGCACACACGCACACACACGCGCGCGCACATGCCCATGCACACGCACACGCACACGCACACGCACACGCACACGCACACGCACACGCACACGCACACGCACACGCACACGTACACGCACGCACACGCACACGCACACGCACACGCACACGCACGCGCACACGCACGCGCACACGCACACGCACACGCACACACACTCGCACACGCACACGTACACGCACACGCACACGCACACGCACACGCACACGCACACGCACACGCACACGCACACGCACACGCACACGCACGCGCACACGCACGCGCACACGTACACGCACACGCACACGCACACGCACACGCACACGCACACGCACACGCACACACACACACACGCACACGCACACGCACACGCACACGCACACGCACACGCACACGCACACGCACACGCACACGCACACGCACACGCACACGCACACGCACACGCACACGCACACGCACACGCACACGCACACGCACACACAATCGCACACGCAATCGCACACGCACACGCACACGCACACGCACACGCACACGCACACGCACACGCACACGCACACGCACACGCACACGCACACGCACACACAATCGCACACGCAATCGCACACGCACACGCACACGCACATGCACACGCACGCGCGTGCGCATACACTCACAGCGCGCACGCACACGCACACGCACACGCACACGCACACGCACGCGCGTGCGCATACACACACAGCGCGCAGTGATGTTAGTGTGCCTTAACTGTATGCTGCACGCCAGTCGTTGTATGTCGACTCAACACGATGGACTACGTCAGCTTATACCCTGTGTCGTATGGGTACCTATGTTGTTAGCACCATTTAAAAAAGACGTTTAACTCATGGATACAAATAAAACAATGGCTGTTCACAACTAAATTGCCTACATGTATCCCTACGAATGTTTTTACCATGTCGCTGCTAAGGTTCGAACGTTGTGTTGTGTGTGTTTGATGATTACTTGCATGTGTATCATTGAAATAAATGTCAGTTTGTGAAAAAAGTACCTACCTATCCCTTACTCAACTATTTACCTAATGATTCAAACAAGACAAAATTCATCATAACATGGCGGCTAACATCAATGGGAAATTATTGGGGAGGTCAAAACACTTTCTGACCTTGAAAGGAACCCTAAAGGAGGCTGTGACTGCGAACACAAGGAAAATAAAAGCGTTGTTCTTCTGTTCTCGCTATACAGACCAATGCAATATGGTGAGAGCTGCAGTTCAATGTCACGCGGTAGAAAGCAATGCAATATGGTGAGAGCTGCAGTTCAATGTCACGCAGTAGAAAGCAATGCAATATGGTGAGAGCTGCAGTTCATTGTCACGCAGTAGAAAGCAATGCAATATGGTGAGAGCTGCAGTTCAATGTCACGCAGTAGAAAGCAATGCAATATGGTGAGAGCTGCAGTTCAATGTCACGCGGTAGAAAGCAATGCAATATGGTGAGAGCTGCAGTTCAATGTCACGCAGTAGAAAGCAATGCAATATGGTGAGAGCTGCAGTTCATTGTCACGCAGTAGAAAGCAATGCAATATGGTGAGAGCTGCAGTTCAATGTCACGCAGTAGAAAGCAATGCAATATGGTGAGAGCTGCAGTTCAATGTCACGCGGTAGAAAGCAATGCAATATGGTGAGAGCTGCAGTTCATTGTCACGCAGTAGAAAGCAATGCAATATGGTGAGAGCTGCAGTTAATCGGCACGCAGTAGAAAACAATGCAATATGGTGAGAGCTGCAGTTCAATGTCACGCAGTAGAAAGCAATGCAATATGGTGAGAGCTGCAGTTCATTGTCACGCAGTAGAAAACAATGCAATATGGTGAGAGCTGCAGTTCAATGTCACGCAGTAGAAAGCAATGCAATATGATGAGAGCTGCAGTTCAATGTCACGCAGTAGAAAGCAATGCAATATGGTGAGAGCTGCAGATCATTGTCACGCGGTAGAAAGCAATGCAATATGGTGAGAGCTGCAGTTAATCGGCACGCAGTAGAAAGCAATGCAATATGGTGAGAGCTGCAGTTCGATGTCACGCAGTAGAAAGCAATGCAATATGGTGAGAGCTGCAGTTCATTGTCACGCAGTAGAAAGCAATGCAATATGGTGAGAGCTGCAGTTCAATGTCACGCAGTAGAAAGCAATGCAATATGGTGAGCGCTGTAGTTCATTGTCACGCAGTAGAAAACAATGCAATATGGTGAGAGCTGCAGTTCAATGTCACGCAGTAGAAAGCAATGCAATATGGTGAGAGCTGCAGTTCAATGTCACGCAGTAGAAACAGAAAGCAATGCAATATGGTGAGAGCTGCAGTTCAATGTCACGCAGTAGAAAGCAATGCAATATGGTGAGAGCTGCAGTTCAATGTCACGCAGTAGAAAGCAATGCAATATGGTGAGAGCTGCAGTTCAATGTCACGCAGTAGAAAGCAATGCAATATGGTGAGAGCTGCAGTTCATTGTCACGCAGTAGAAAGCAATGCAATATGGTGAGAGCTGCAGTTCAATGTCACGCAGTAGAAAGCAATGCAATATGGTGAGAGCTGCAGTTCAATGTCACGCAGTAGAAAGCAATGCAATATGGTGAGAGCTGCAGTTCAATGTCACGCAGTAGAAAGCAATGCAATATGGTGAGAGCTGCAGTTCAATGTCACGCAGTAGAAAGCAATGCAATGCGTGACAATCAACTGAGAGCTGCAGTTGATTGTCACGCAGTAGAATGCAATGCAATATGGTGAGAGCTGCAGTTCAATGTCACGCAGTAGAAAACAATGCAATATGGTGAGAGCTCCAGTTCAATGTCACGCAGTAGAAAGCAATGCAATATGGTGAGAGCTGCAGTTCAATGTCACGCAGTAGAAAGCCAGCGTCTCTGGCAGAACCATAGTGAAGATATGCACGTGCAAGCTTTATTTCTTAACCCTCGCCCTACGGGGGGGGGCTGACGGCAGACAGCCCCCCCCCCCCACCCTGAGGTTTGTATTGCATAACTTTTGACACATGCGGCGCATCTTGCTGACATTTTTAGCAGGTGAGTTTATAAAAAATGATACGTATCTTATCAAAATGTGAAGTGTATACGACTATTAGATCGTGACCTATGACCTTTTCGTCACGGTCATATCAGACCCCAAAGGTCAATTGGCCTGACTCCAAAGGTCACCATTGGACCCAGATGCTCAAAATGGGATGCCTTTGGGTTTTCCTTATGAAAGGCAACACGTTGCTTTTTACGGTGCCTCTCTATCTCTCTCCGTTCGAAAGTTATACTAAGCGCCCTGTATAATCGCTATTTTTGGACGTAGTCGATCTTAGGTCAATCACTTGACCTGGATGGAAGGTCACTCGTTGACCTGAAACCTAAAAATCGCATAGGTACTGTTAGATTCCTCTCATGACCGGCAACATGCTGGTTCTTACTGCATTGATCTAAGTTGCTTGGTTTGGAAGTTAACAAGGGGGCCTGCCAGCTGCCCAGTTCCCTGTAAACATGTTTTCCCACACAATGGCCAACACTCAGCATGGTTTCTGATGTGGGGACGGAGAACTGGTCCGAACTATGTAATTTTTAGCTAGACCGATTAATTGCAGTGCATTTGCGAGCTGAGGCGGTAAAACGATGTTTCTGGCGGCTACCATAGATACTGGTAAACAGATGGTGTAACAGAGCTCAAGGAAGTGAAAGGAAATGTTTGCCACTGCGATTGCAGCAAAATGAAAATGAAGCTACCTACGTCTAAAACACTTCCAGTATCTGCTAAGGTGTGTAGATATTTGATGTCCAAAAATTATGTAAAAATGGGTTCTTGTGTCAAACAAAATGTTATTATCTGATGAAGTGTTGTGCACAAAATATGATTTAATCCTTTACTTTATGGTCTACCCGTGTAGCTCAGTCGGGAGAGCGTTGAGCTTACAATCTTATCCACCCTGGCAAGGTGGGTTCGAGTCGCTTCGGAGCTCGCTATATTTTCTCCTGGCAGGGATAACATGCAGCCGGTGGTAGCGGCCGCATGCAAGGGCAGATGAAGCCAGCGAGCCGGGCGAACCGTCCTCAGTCGTTGGGGGACGTAAGGAACCCCCAATGGAAATATGCGCCAACCCTATTTTCCAACATCAGTATATGACGCTATTGCAAAACGGCAGGAGTTGTGTGTCTCAATCTAATCTGGCATGGAATACATAACATTATTCCAGTGATACGCAGTCACAGTAATTCACACAAATCAAACCTTTCAAGAAAACTTTTCTAACATCAAAGCACCCACCACATTAGTCCAGCCATGTGTCAATATTAGGGCATCCCAAGGCTATACAACCCGGTCATTCCAAATACCTGGTTTTCATTCGCAAGGAGAACATGAAATAGGTGCAGATCCACATTCAGAACAATAGGTACTGGTCAGTAGATTCAGGAATTTCAAGGTCAAGCCTCACCCTTAACCTCAAGTTTATTCTCTCCAATTCATTATTGATTTAAAATGTTATGTTGTGATTTAAACACTTGGTTTACAGCAATAGCAAATCCTATATGTAAATTCCCTACTTATATTCAAGAATTGCTTGCACCCCGTCCTCACCCCTTGAAAGATTGTTAAAACAAATGTTATCAATGACGTGACATGCTCCTCAAGTTCCATTCCGCAAACAATTACTTTTGGCAACAAAGTCGCAAAAAAACGCTCTTAATATCTCACGCTTTATTGAATACATCCAGAAATGGTCAAATGAAATACTTGCATGAACTAAAGACGCCTATGCCAATCCTAGCAACGGTTCGTAAGAGCATCGGGCATGTTCGACTTGTTTGTGGCGTCAGACGCGTTCGTAGGTGAACATGACCTTTTTCGAGAGAAAAAATAGTACTTTCAAATGGTCTCAAGAATCATAATTCATGATTGAGGTACTCTAGAGCATGGAATTCAACTGTGAAATTTTCATATATTTAATAAACTAAAAACATGACCTTTTCCTCGAAAATGTGAAGATACAATGTTATCAAAATGTTATTATCATGTTGTAATATTTCGGCCACAGGCCTTTATCAAACAGTAAAACATTGTATTTTCACATTTTGGAGGGAAAGGTCATGTTTTTTAGTTTATTAATTATATCAAGTATGTTCCTCGCGCAAGCACTAAACTCTATAAAGTGCAATTTTCAATTTGACCACTCACATGGATGAGCAGTTACATCAAATAATCTCCATTGCTCCAATCTTAAGTGGATCTGAAAGTGTTGAAATTGTGCAATTTCGTCATGCTGTATTTTCTTAACCCATTGAAGTACTTATCTGTAAATTTCACAAGGGAATTTTACGCTCCGCAATTCCCGAGTCATACCTTGTGAACATTGCAGACTTTTTGGCCTCTCCGAAAAATGGGCATTTTCAGCCTCCGAACGCGTCCGACGCTTAAAAAATTCCCGAAGCTGTATCTTACGAACCATTGTTATAGAATGCGTCTTCAATTTGCATAGGCGTCCTCAGAACACGTAAGCATCCCATTTGACCACTTTTTGACCGATTTAATAAAGGCTGTGATTTTGATGGTGATTTGTATATTAGCCGTTTTCACGAAGGATTACTGTGCGACACTTTTCAAACCTTTTAAAATGTTTTTAAAAAAAGTATCGACGATCCATTCCTTAACTACACAATTTTTACATGCGATTTTTGGATAGAAATGTCCCTCAGAATTGTGTAATATATTGGTAAGAATATAATATGTTCACAAAATTGCGGTTTGGTGGTAATTAGCAAGATAAGTATTGATGGGTCAGTGGATGGATGGATCTCCACCGACTAAAACTTTTCAAAACATTCAGAATGGTTCAGAAACATTCTGTGGCGTGTGACGCTATTGGACGCAATATACTCGTCTGCGCAGCCCAATCCGGCGGCCGGGCGATGCGGTTTGGCTTTGTCCATGTGCGTGTGGCACGCGGGAAGGAAGCGGTGGCGAATCGATGCTGGCACACCACTGCGCATGTGCAGACCGACCTGTGATCCATGACGCTGCCAGATTTAGTAACTAGTATGACGGTATGCTCATCCTTTCATCGACATCGGACCACGGACGCCTTCTAGCCAGCCTGCTCCAGCCCTCCACCGCTTCCGGGTGCGGGACCCTGTCCACGTGCATGTGGCAGGGTCGTTAGACCCTTAGATAGGTAGTCTTTAGATATTTTTAAGTAGGTAACGTAATTTCCACAATTTGAAAGGTAGACAATCCGCTTCATTCTTTAGATTAATTGCAGCTGGCAACACGGTCCGACGTGTGTGCCAGATTAACGTAAAACTTAGGTTCTTATCTTAACTTTCCCCTCCCTCCTCCGGTCATGGCGATCCCCTCCCTCCTCCACTGCGCTGCGGTGCGGTGTCCGCTGCGCTGCGGTGCAGTATCCACCCCGTCAAACTTTTTACTTCGTGACTCCCATCCCGAGTTAATCACACTTCTTTATGATTTTCTTCATACAACACGATTAGAACTATTTATATAACGTAATAACATGGGGTTTTACTGTGCAATTTGGCAAAACGCACAGGTTTTCCCCTTGGCTAGGCTCCGGTTTTTTTTATTAATTAGGACTTTTCCCGGCGGAATACACTACACAATAGGTCATTACACAATTCTACTTATTCTACTATATACTATCTTATTTTATTTTAAATTATTTTTATTATATTATTCCCAGGCCCAGGGAGCTTCTGGTCGACAGGCATCACCTAACACTTGCTATCACACCCCCACACCTTCATTGCTTGGTCCTTGGTCAGTGCAAGGGCCGGTAGTGCGATTAGGCTCTCGCTCACGGCATCGCACTGACCTACAATAACACTATCACACACACACACACACATCCTGAGTGTGCTCTTAATACCTGAGATAGAGGCCAGATCTTGCAACATAACTCGCTGCACACGCTTGAGGACCGTGTCGCGGCAGTTATAGCACACTCAGAGCACCTACACTACCACACTAGATCCGATTTGGCACACCAGATCTGATCTGGAGTGTGCTCCAAGGCACGACGACATAACTCGCTGCACACGGTTCCCGGGAGTGTATATTCAAAACCATTAGACGGCAGAGAATTGCACCCCCGCGGGAACGGCCGCGGTAGAAGTTATGTTGAGCACACTCCGAGCACCCACACAACCACTGACCAGATCGACCTGGGCCTGTCACCCGCCCCGCCTAATTAGTTAATTTTGTGCGTATTCTTTTATTTTTACTTTTATTTAGAATCGTTTCTAGTGTGTCTGTGTGTGTATGGAATATATTGTGTTTGTATGTGTCTCGTGTTTTATTTTAACTTTGACTTTGAACGAAATACTTAACGTAAGATAGACTTAGATTTACTTTGAACAGTTCACTTAACGTAAATTAGCTACCCTATTCCCTTGCTTGCTCGGGTTCACATAAACCGATTAACGTAACTCTTTGCCTGGCAAATTGCCAGAAGTAATTTCCCCAAACCCGGGAAATGGCTATAGGCCGGTCCGGGTAAAAAAAAGAAAAAAAAGACGGTATGCTAAACTGAACGAATGGACGCATATGTTCTTTAAAAAACGGTAAATTTTGTATCATTAACTTGTTATGAGCTCAATACATGATTCCATGACTATTGAATAGTGATAATATCGCCTAAATCAGTAATTTACTTATTGAAATGTATAATATACTAAGACTTGTATACCAAAACTTTTTAAAACTTTTCAGAAATGTTTCAGAATCTTTTCAGCGCAATAATCTTTCGTGAAAACGGCTATTGTGACTTTTTCCCACAAATTACAAACTTTTTCACGCTTTGCGGGTGGGAAAACGGCATCCGATTTTCCTAAAACTTTGCATGTTCTCGTTGCATGTGGAATGGACTTTGATAAGCATGTCTCGTCATCGATTAAAACAAAAATTGAAACACCCTAGTGATGCCGCTTCTCAACCACATTAGCAGTATCACAGAACCTGGTACGTCTACACAAATCAAAACAAAGCAATGAGTTTGAAAGTTTTGAATCTCTTGATTGGTTTCACCGATTTGCAGTATAGGAACTAGGTTGAAGCACAAAGCAAAACTGTAACGCTGCCGAAATATTGCCGACGACTTTTATTGTTTATCGCGAGTGATGATTATTGTCCGCATGTCTAGCAAGTAGCATCAAACAGCATGACATGGGATGGTAGTAAAGAGCGGATCTTGCCGGTTTTTTGGTGGGAGGGGGGGGGGGCAAATTCAGTGGCGTATTTCCCAAAAGTTGTTGAGCGGGAGGGGGGGCAGACCGTCAGCTGTCAGCGAACAATTGTTGACCGGGCGGGGGGGGGGGGGGGTTCAGCCCGTCAGCAACTATATAGCATGTATTATACTTCACGTCTTGGGGGGGGGACATGGCTCCGTTGCCCCCCCCCCCCCCCCCCTCCGCTGGATCCGCCTTTGATGGCAGTTCATTGTTTGCTCATTTATTATTCGTCTTCGCACATGATCAGATTCGCCACTTCGAAGTAGGTCATATACAGAGTTGCAATTACCAGTGATCGCAGGCTGGGTGTCGTGCCCATCTTCAGGTATATGTTGTAAGTGAGTACGCAAGGGCCGAGTGGGCCAAAGGCTCGGCCGGGGATTTTTTCCTACTATGCTGGATTTGCGTGCATGAGGTTAATTTCATCTAATGTACTTGCTTAAATATTAATGCGTCGCTTTTACCCGTTAACACGCGCCTTGGAGGGCCTCTGATAATTACACGCCCTGGAGGGGGGTAGAGGGGGGGGCGGATTTTGCCCCCCCCCCCCTACGATCTCGAAAATCACGCAACGTAGCGACAAGCGGAAAACGGCGTTAGATAGCTCGAGACGAGTTCTATCGAAAGTATCTCGCTCTTGTTTCAGGTCGGGTCAATATTAAGGTCACCAGAGGTCATCAAAGGTCAGATTTTCCAGTTTTAGGACTTCGTTTCGAACACCCCCAAATATCTCGGGAGCTATGATAGCTAGGAACACACAAAAAAAAATAGAAATCTCTTGTAAAATGCAATCGCACTTGCTGTCCTCAGATTTGAGCTCAGGTAAATAGTTTAGGCTCCAGAGGTCATGAAATGTATAAAGGTTATTTTTTGGCAAAACCATTTTTCGCAAATACCTTTTTACCTAATAAAGATAAAGCAATACGTTTGACCCCATCCTGTTTGTCTTGTCAAGGCAATTAGAATCATATGCATGTTGACCAGGTAGGTCAACTAAGAAATTGGACCTCAGGTCAAGGTCAAGTGGTGACCCAAGCATGTCATGTTGCATATTGGGAGACATGTATCGACGAGACAAACACATTGGTACCGTTTCCATTTATATATCTTCATTATGTTGATAGTTATTGACAAAGCAGTGTTGGTGTTCACGAAATTGACCTGACCTTAGGTCACCGATATCAGACATCCGAGATCAACAAATTGTAGGTATCTATGATCTTACTAAATCCTGCAAGTTTGAAACCGATCGGCCTAAAATTGTGGTTGCGGTACTACCGCAAATATTTTGGAGGTGGGGTCATCACGTGACCTGGTCTGGTGACCAGACCTGAGATGACCCGAGGTCAATAATTTTACATAATGTGGGTAGTTCGCCGTTTTTTAACTATCCTCGAAAAAACTTAGGGGTGGGTGGATTTCGCCCCCCCCCCCCCCCCCTCCAGGGCTCGTGTTAACACGCGCAGTGGAGAGGGGTATGCCACTAACAAGCAGTGGAGAGGGGGGCACTTTAGTGCCCCCCCCCCCCCTAAGATCTCCGAAGGTATGAAAGCTAGAATGATGAAACTTCCAGGGTAGGTAGATGCTATGATGATCTACATTTTGTCAAATTGTCTTGACCTTCGGTCAATATCTGCATGGTCAAACGAGGTCACGAAGGTCAAATCTGGCCAAATGTAACCATTTTTGGATTTTTACCTCTGTGACGTCACAGGTCACCAGCAATGTGACTAAAGTTGTTTCTGAGGATGCAAATTGACATTTTCTACCGAATGGCGTTTGAATCATCCCGATCCGACTGTTGGTTCCGAAGACATCGATTTACCGACAGCGATTCTGGCCGCCATCTGGGAATGAAAATCCATATAACTCAACAATTTATCGACCGATTTTGATTTTTTTAACGTCAAACGATCCGCTATTGCGTTGGTGCTAATGTCACGCAACACACACCGCCGTCCGTCCCTGCACTCACTGCTCCGCTTCGTTTTCGAAATATTCACGAAAAACATGTGGGGGGAACAAAAGTGCCTCCACCCTCCACTGCGCGTGTTAAGAAATATATATTCCATGCTGAACTGCAGGTTACATCGGCGTTCCTGCTATGCCGCGGTCTGTGCCGGCTGTGTGTCGGTTTTATCGAAAAGTTGCACAGAGCCAGTCACCATGTGAAAAGGCTGTGCGTCACAGGGATAAACAGAAGGGTAGCCTAACATTTCCTCCCCTTAAAGGAAATAGTTCACCTTCAACATTAGTTTTAAACTGAGATAGCAGTTTTGTAGCACGTGTTGGGAAACCCCTATCTGCAAGTTTTCTTGACTGAAAAGACTCCAGCCGAATATATTTGATTTTTTTGGCGAAGGAAGGCGGTACTGGCGAAAGAATGTGGTGCTGAATCTAGCCCGGGCAGAGGCTATACCATCAGCCAATCAGCTTGCAGCTGGTGCTAGCAAGCGAACCGCCGGACGCCGGTTGGCACATCTCTAATGTGAGTCTATCCTTACGCGACTACTTTCGAATCTGATTGGCTTAACCATTTTTGTTAATTCACGTGACGTCAGGACTCTTACTCAGAGAGTATGCATATAGTTTTTATAAACAATACAAATGTACGGCCTTCTGTCCTGAATCGGCGCGAAATAAGGCCATTTTTAACAATATAAAAATAAATTGTATTAAAAAAAATATCATCAAATCGTGTTTGGGAATTTTTTTCCAAGATGAACTATTTCCTTTAATCCACGAAATGGACATCCATAGTGACGATATTTGAATCCGGTGATGTTGTTACAGTGACCCAAATGTTTTTGTTAATGATATGAGGCTGGAGCCCAAAATTAAGTGCCTGCAATCCGAGGAGAAACTCAAATTGAGGGTTGGTTAGGTTTCGGCGGAGCGGTTGGGCCCTACCAATCAATTTCGTAAAACGACACCCCTGGTTGACTCTCTTCCGCGCTTGATTTAACATATTGCCAGGATGACCTTCATTCAGCGGCAGCGACGACAATGCACCTAATTTAATGGACGAATGCCCAAAAAGATGTGTTATACCTACTTTGGAGTTGGAGCTGGACGGCCTAGTTAAACTTACGGTCACGAAAACCCTACGTACCGAAATGTTAACGAAGATAAGATAAAATACGATCGGCTGTTTGCGGTCAGGTAGGGTATCGAAATTTCGCTTGACAAAAACCTGGAAAGATACAAATTTGAACGTGTATGCAGTATGTACCCCTTGCCAGTTGCCGCCCCCATGCTAGGTGCCGCCACTTGCCAGGTGCCGCCCCCATGCTAGGTGCCGCCCCCCGAGCAAAAAGTCGCATCAGTTTGTTTCGCGTGTCGACGCCCCTGCACACGGTAGCCACACTTTTCTGGAAATGATCTCTTCTGCACGTAAGGACATTCCAAAGTGCGCGGTGATGCCACCGCGTATTTTCTGCAGGACCGGCTGAGGCAGAGCCAGTCATCTCTTTTATGCTAATAAAAACACCTCACTTATGGCATATTTCCGGTAAAATAAGCAATATTTGAAAGAAAATAAACTTGTTTTGTTCCAACGACAGCAGCAGTTACCTAGTTTTCCCATAAATTCTATATTTTTCATGAATTTTAATGCCAAAAAAAATAATACGCCACCACCAAATTCTCAACGCTAAAGGCCAGAGATAAGAAAACCACAAAAACACAAAACCTCAACGAACAGTGTGTAGTAATACAAAGTCCCGACAGTTTTGAATTGCATAATAATTTTGTGATCCAGTATAGGACTTGCAGATAATTCAAAACTCTAAAATTGATCTTAAGATAAAAGTGGTGGACAGTGCTGATCAAGTACTCGTTATCTGATACTAGTCTCGAAAAACGCCCAAGTTTTAACGCTGATAATTGCTGAAATAATGGACTAAATGAGCATTGAGGTCCCTGTTATATGTCTTAAACGTGTTTAAAGCTCATACAACTGCAAAAGAGTGCATTTACTTTCAGGACGGAAACCCGTATAATCCCTTTAAACGGCGGCGCTGTGCGCCGTGTGCCATTTTTGAAGCGGTGGCGCTGTGCGCCGTGCGCCGTTTTTGAAACGGCAAAAACGGCGCGCCGTCGTTTTTCGCTATCCTCGAAAACCCTTAGGGGGGAGTCTAAACGCCCCGCCCCCGGCACGGCGCGGGTTAACATAAAAATTAAAAAAAATATGAAAAAGTGTGGGTCATGCCACCCCCGTTTCCTATTCCTACTATGAACCGTATGCCTTTGTAAACCCGCCTATCGTCTGATAAAACACTCGTACCTGACGCCTGACGTTTTTTTTCTTGAAGAAGCCCACCAGTGTGGGCTGCACCGACCGTGTCATCACCGTATCGCGGTAACCTACGACATTTACGATAACTCTTGCTTGCAATTCCCGCCCCGTCGGCAGAGACAGCGAGGACAGCTAGAGGGCTGCACGCCAGTTAGACCACATCCGGTAACGTTGACGTGGGATAAACCTATAAACAAAATGCAGCAGATGTTTATCGCCGTCAGTGCAGCAGCGGATCCAGAACGGGAGTTTGGGGGGGACAATTTTTTTAAAAAAAAATATCACATAATTCTGAAAGCTCATCGGATTTCGCTTGCTTGTGTATTGATAGCTGATTTAAAGCAAATTTTCCTTAGTAAAAGTTGCTTATATGTGCTACTATATCAGAAAATGTGTCAATTTTGCGCCGATTTCAGGCAGTTTTTTTCTTTGGGGGGGGGGGCCTGCCCATTTTGCCCAACCATAGATCCGCCACTGCGACAGCGCGTAATTTTAACGACGACGCGCCAAGCAGACAACTGCCAGCAAATGCACTGCTACCAAAGTTTTCTATTATATCTCATAGAACATTTAATGGAAAAGGAAAAGGAAGTAAAAGAAAGGTATACGATACTGCTATAAAGGCAAAGCTATATAATAATAATACTTATGACATGCTATAAAAGAAAACGACAAAAAATGAAAGTGACATAAGGAGGCTTTCATATTTTATATAACTTTAGAAAATTGAAAGAGCTCATTTTTAGGGAAACTTCTGCTCGCCAAAGTTGGGGGTGCGCCGACCCCCGGCCCAGATGTTGGGGGGGAAGCGCCCCGCTGCCCCCCACCCCCCCCCCCCCCCCCCCCCTCCCCCCTTGTTCCCGGCCCCTGAGATACCCTCTTTTGAATGTGCGACCTCGACCGGTCCTGTCGGTCGGTCTTCTCCATCTCCTCCATCTGAATGTATTCTAGAACAGCTTCTTGATATCTCAATTATAAAAGGGTTTACTTCGGAAATGAATTGTCGGCAAACACGGTTAGGTTATTGGAGAGGTACGTCATATCATAACGGTTAGGTTATTGGAGAGGTACGTCATATCCGTTGACCAGACTTGCTGGCTCTGCCGACTCTTAGGAGTGGTTCAACACAATACAATATATCCCAAATATTTTGTTTTTGAAAATTTCTGTCCAGGAAATTATATAGTTGTCTAAGCTGAATGCATCAATAACAGATACAGTTATTACTGCGAGAAGCAAGGTCAATCGGAAGCACACGACATTGTTAAATAGTATAAGCCTTTATGTGCTTTTAATCGACTTTCGACAGCTGCATATTTTCATACATTTCATATAAAAGCGTACAATATATGTGTGAATGTGTGTGCTTGTTTCTTACCGAGCGCGTCGTCCTCCAGCTATATTTTTATATTAGGAGTCATCCGGGTGGAGCGGTAGTGCATCTTTGCTACCGCCAGCTATCCGTGGCCACACTGCTGTCACGACACAGACACCAAAACACGACGTCCTTCTCTCACGGCACCGTCGACACAACTGAATGTCCCTAGCGAGCTACAGCCGTCTGCCACGTATTATGGCGGGCATGCCAATCTTATGGCGGGCAGGCCGCTCTTATGGCGGGTAACTTGCTTTAAGGCGGACAGACCGCTCTGATATCTTGACCGTGACGCAAGCTGGCGTGATGACGAGCCATTTGAGGCCCTTTGCGAGCAAATCGGTCGGTAAACGAAAAAACTAGAGGGTACCCAGGCTTAAAAATATGATATTCGTCTCCGTGACCTCGACCTTTGACCGCTGGATTCAAATTTCTTGACCGTGGCGCAAGCTGGCGTGATGACGAATCATTTTAGCACTAATGCAATAAATAGACCATTAAAAGGACTCCATTTACGCGTTTAAAATTGTCTCTCTCAAGGTCTCAAGGACTTTGATATCAGGTCAAAATATGGGGTACCACAAATTTTCAAAAATTTGAAGACTGAGAATCCCAAAAACTATTGAAATATATAGAACATCAAAAAGACTCCATTTACGCATTTGGATATTTATCTTTCAAGGTCACCGTTTGACCATGAGATCAGGTCAAAATCTTGAAGTACCCAAAATTGAAGAAAAAAATGTTAATGTAGAGAATGTGACGGGCTACATTTTTTTACTTATATATTTTGCTCTCAAGGTCACCGTTTGACCTTGAGATCATGTCGATTTAAACGTACCCATATACCTACGACTAAATCTGCGACGGCAGGATTTGAGAAAACCACAAAACCAAATAAATCGACAAGTATCCCCAATCGATAGACAATGTGACGGGCAACATTTTTTAACTTAGATATTTTGCTCTCAAGTTCATTGTTTGACCTTGAGATCAGGTCAATTTAAACGTACCCATATACCTACGACTAAATCTGCGACGACAGGATTTGAGAAAACCGCAAAACCAAAGAGTCTGGGAAGTCTCATGAGGTAAGGCAGGCATTGACAACATGGATCAGGACAGGGCCAATGGCATCAAAACAAAGGAGCAGGATACGAATACAAATACCGCCATGTCTACACGCACCTGAACGCTTCACAGAGAACACTACATCCCGCAGCTCGGGCAGTGTCACCCCAGACGTCGCAGATGTCGCAGATTTAGTCGTAGGTATATAGGTACGTTTAAATCGACCTGATCTCTAGTTCAAACGGTGACCTTGAGATAAAAATATCAAAATGCGTAAATGGGAGTCTTTTTGATGGTCTATCTATTGCAATAGTTTTTGGGATTATCAATCTTGAACTTTTTTTTACAAATTTGTGGTGCCCCATAGTTTGACCTGATCTCCAGGTCAAACGGTGACCTTAAAAGCAAAATATCTAGTTAAAAAATGTAGCCCGTCCCATTGTCTATCGATTGGATACTTATCGATTTCTTTGGTTTTGTAGTTTTCTCAAATCCTGTCGTCGCAGATTTAGTCCTACGTATATGGGTACGTTTAAATTGACCTGATCTCAAGGTCAAACGGTGACCTTGAGAGAAATATCAAAATGCGTGAATGGAGTATTTTTGATGGTCCATCTATTGCAATAGTTTTTTGAGATTCTCAGTCTTCAAATTTTGCAAAAATTTGTGGTACCCCAGATTTTGACCTGATCTCAAAGTCAGACCTTGAGAGCAAAATATCTAAGTTAAAAAATGTTGCCCGTCACATCGTCTATCGATTGGATGCTTGTCGATTTCTTTGGTTTTGTGGTTTTCTCACATCTTGTCGTCGCAGATTTAGTCGTAGGTATATGGGTACGTTTAAATTGACCTGATCTCAAGGTCAAACGGAGACCTTGCGAGAGAAATAAGCAAATGCGTAAATGGAGTATTTTTGATGGACTATCTATTGCAATAGTTTTTTCGATTCTCAGTCTTTAATTTTTCCCAAATTTGTGGTACCCCAGATTTTGACCTGATATCAAGGTCAAACGGTGACCTTGAGAGCAAAATATATAAGTTAACAAATGCTGCCAGAGACATTATCTATCGGTTACATTAATATTTATGCAATTTAGGAGTTCTTCAAGATTTTGACCTGATCTCAAGGTCAAACGGTCACCTTGAAAGCAAAATATCCAAGTCAAAAATGCTGCCCGACACATTGTCTATCGATTGGATACTTGGCGATTTCTTTGGTATTGTGGTTTTCTCAAATCCTGTCGTCGCAGATTCAGTCCTAGGTATATGGGTACGTTTAACCCGCGCCGTGCCGGTGCTCGGCGCCACCTTCGCCGTGCCGGGGGGGGGGGGGGCGTTTCGACGCTACCACCCCCCCCCCCCCACTCTAACTAACGGAACGACAAACGGAAAACAAAGCAATGGAAAGTTCTTGAAACATGCAATCTGCAAGGTGTCGTCAGATTTGAGGTCAGGTGAATAGTTTAGACTCCAGAGCTCATCAAATGTCAAAAAGGCTATTTTTTAGCAAAGCAGTTTTCACAAATATCCTTTTACCTAACAAATATAGGGCAATACTTTTGACGCCATCGTGTTTGTCTCGTCAAGACGCTTCGTATCATATGCACGATGACCAGGTTAGGTCAACTTAAAAATGTGACCTCAGGTCAAGGTCAAGTGTTGACCCAATTAGGCTATGTTGCACATTGGAAGACGTGCCTCGACGAGAGAAACATATTGGTGCCAGTTTCACTTCTCTATCTTGATTTCGTCGAGAGTTATGGGGAAAAAAAGTGTTGCTGACCTCGGGTGACCTCATCTGACTTTGTAGGGGTCACTGCACAAAAATTGAACCTGAAACTTCAAGAATGGCCTATGATAACATGATCCAGAAGGCATTGGGCTGATATAATTCGTATCCTCAGAATAGGAAGGATTTGATTATCATTTGGTCAAACCCATTGACTTATAATGGGGAGGTCACGAAATTGACCCGACTTTAGGTCACCAATATTACAAATCCGAGATAAACATATTGTAGGTACAACACTCTTATGAAATCCTGTAAGTACGAAACGATCGGCTAAAAACTGTGGCTGTGGTGCGACCGGAAACATTTTTGGAGGTGGGGTCGCGTGACCTGGTCTGGTGACCTGACCTAAGATGACCCGAGGTATTTTTACATAATGTGCGCAATTGATGCCCGAACAGCTGTGCCGAACACGGCGGTGCAGCGCTTTGCCGTTTTTTCGCTATCCTCGAAAAAACCTTAGGGGGGCGTCTAAACGCCCCCCCCCCCCGGCACGGCGCGGGTTATGTCGACCTGATATCAAGGTCAAACGATGACCTTAAGAGAGCAATATTCAAATGCATAAATGAAGTATTTTTGATGGTCTATCTATTCCAATAGTTTTTGGGTTTCTCAGTCTTCAACTTTTTTCATGCGTGGTACCCCATATTTTGACATGATCTCAAGGTCAAACGGTGATCTTGAGAGCAAAATATCTAAGTTAAAAAATGTAGCCCGTCACATTTGCTCTCAATTGCATTGACATTGTTGCAATTTTGGGATACTTGAAGATTTTGACCTGATCTCAAGGTCAAACGGTGACCTTGAGAGAGAAATATAAAATGCTTAAATGGAATATTTGTAATGGTCTATCTATTGCATTTGTTTTTTGGGATTCTCAGTCTTCAATTTTTTAAAATTTTTGGGTATTCCAGATTTTAACCTGATGTCAAGGTCAAGCGGTGACCCTGACAGCAAAATACCTTTTTTTAATGTAGCTTGTCACATTTGCTATCGATTGCATTCATGTTGTTTCTAAATGTGAGGTACTTTAGATTTTGACCTGATCTCAAGGTCAAACGGTGACCTCGAGATAAAAATATAAAATGCGTAAATGGAACGGTGATCTTGAGAGCAAAATATCTAAGTTAAAAAATGTAGCCCGTCACATTTGCTCTCAATTGCATTGACATTGTTGCAATTTTGGGATACTTGAAGATTTTGACCTGATCTCAAGGTCAAACGGTGACCTTGAGAGAGAAATATAAAATGCTTAAATGGAATATTTGTAATGGTCTATCTATTGCATTTGTTTTTTGGGATTCTCAGTCTTCAATTTTTTTAAAATTTTGGGTATTCCAGATTTTAACCTGATGTCAAGGTCAAGCGGTGACCCTGACAGCAAAATACCTTTTTTTAATGTAGCTTGTCACATTTGCTATCGATTGCATTCATGTTGTTTCTAAATGTGAGGTACTTTAGATTTTGACCTGATCTCAAGGTCAAACGGTGACCTCGAGATAAAAATATAAAATGCGTAAATGGAGACCTTTTAATGGTATATATATATATTGCATTAGTTTTGGGGATTCTCAGTTTTCAAATTTTTCCAAATTTGGGGTACCCCAGGTTTGACCTGACTCAAGGTCAAACGGTGACCTTGAAAGCAAAATACATAAGTTAAACAATGTAGCCCGTCACATGCTCTACCGATTGCAATGAAAACAATCACATTTGGGGTATTTCAGATTTTGACCTGATCAAGGTCAAACGGTGACCTTGAGATAAAAATATTAAATGCGCAAATAGAGTCCTTTTAATGGTCTATCTAGTGCATTCGTTTTTGGGGATTCTCAGTCTTCAATTTTTTTAAATTTTGGATACCCCAGATTTTGGCCTGATCTCAAGGTCAAACAGTGACCTTGAGAGCAAAATAGCAAAGTTACAAAATGTAGCCCGTCAAATTATCTATCGATTGCATACTTGGCCATTCTTTTTGGCTTTGTGGTTTTCTCAAATCCTGTCGTCGCAGATGTCGTCACAGTTGTCGCAGATATCGTCGCTAACTTCACAGACATGAAAATTGGTCCGTAAACGAAAAAAACAAAAACCTAGAGGGTAACCAGGCTTAGAAATCTCGTGTTCGTCTCCGTGACCTTGACCTTTGACCTCTGGATGCAAATTTTGCGACCGTGACGCAAGCTGGCGTGATGACGAGTCATGTGAGGGCTTTTACGAGCAAATTGGACGGTAAATGAAACGAGGCAGCCTCCTACAGAATCTGCAGGTGAGTGGCCGGTTGACTCAGTTGGTTAGAGCGTCGTGCTGGAAACGCAAAGGTAGAGTTCGAGCCCGGTGCTTACCGATACTTTTCACAGTAGGGGAAGGTGGGGAATTCAGACCACTTAAGCTATGACGTCACCTAGCTGTGTCATTTTAATGCGTATTCTCTACTGAGTTTGGGGAGGTGTAACTCCGAAGAATAATAATAACAGAAGAGCCGCGTGCCAAAGCACAATAAGTCAATATTGATCGCTCTTGACCTAACTTAAATTCAGCCCGGCAACAGCATTTGCAACAACTCACGTTATGTTTTGGTTGGTGCTGCTGGCAACATCAATAGGCGGGCGGTCACTGTCGAGGGACCCCGGACGAGGCGGTCACTCGGAGGCGGCTGGTCGGCACCGACGGACGTGGAGCGATGCTGCTCCTCTGGCTGCTGGTCTGGCGCTGGCAGCCAATAGCCAGCGCGTCTGCCTTCGCGCTGGACTCTCAACACATTTACTCCTTCGATGATCTGCCCGCAGGCAACGGCATCCTGCCAGCCTCCATCCGAACCCTGCCCGGTGTCAGCGAATGTGAGTGCCGCGTGCGCTGCCTGTCGGAGTCCACCTGCCGTGAGTACGGCTACAGTGACAGCACGGCCACCTGCCTGCTGACCGAGCTGCTGCCCACGCTGGAGAGGATGGAGCCCGTGGAGGAGAGCACTGAAGAGTGGCGCTGGCACGCGCGCACCGGCGTCCGTCTGCTGGACGAGCCGTGCACCGTCGACTGGGACTGCTCGCTGCTGGTGCCGGCCGCCACCTGCGTGAAGGAAGTCTGCGGCTGCCACTCGCCGGTCGAGGAGGACGGCGCCGGCGGCTGTCGGAAGAAGGGCAGGTTCATTGAGGTCAGCGACTACCAGCTGACGTCCGGCCTCCTGTCTGATATGCCGCAAACGTCCATCGATACCTGCAACACGTCCTGCGCCGGTAACCTCAGCTGCGTGGCTTTCGACTTCTCCGCTGCTGAGGAACGCTGCAGGATGTACGCGGAGGGAGTCACTACCGAGGCCGGCTCGAGTCGCGACGTGCAGTCGTACGTGTGGAGCTTCGCTCGCCCGGACGGCACACCGCCGTACGTCTACCAGCAGGTGGGCGGCAGCTACCTGGGCCTGGTGTCAAAGGTTGCCGGTGTGAAGGCAGCGGACGCCTGCTTCGCTGACAACGCCATCCTGTTCCCGGGGGTGTCGAGCGAGGAGCTGGCGCCGCTAGACGACTTCCTCGCCGGTACAGAGCCGGTGTGGATCGGACTGGAGGACATGCTGCAGGAGGGACACTACGTTACCAGCGACGGCAGAAACGCGTCCAGTATCGTCTGGGGCGCCGGAGAACCAAATGGTAAAATCAATGAGAACTGTAACTTGTTCATTACAACCACACTACGTGGCCTTCGTGACGTCGTCTGCGAGGGGACGCCGCAGGACGCACTTTGTCAGTATGTCGGGAAGAATCTGGCCCTCGGCAGACCCGCCTGGATGAACGCCCTAGACCCAACATACCCTGCATCCAACGGCAACGACGGCGATGTCAGTAACTTTGTCCACACGCCTCAGGATGGAAAGCTGTACCCGACCCCGACCTGGACGGTGGACCTGGGCGGCCCGGTCCAGGTCACCAGCGTCCTGTACGTGGCCCGCGTCGACTGCTGCGGAGAACGTAACAACTACACGGAGATCCGTGTCGGTAGCGACCCTGTCAGGTTCGACGAGCAGCACTCGACGCGCTGCGTGAAGCTCGAGCAGCCATTCGTGGCCCAGGGCTACGCCCGACTGTTCCGGTGCGCCGTGCCGCTGACGGGCCGCTACGTCCGCCTGATCCGCGACAAACGGCAGCCTATCGTCGACTTCGCCGAGCTGGCCGTCTTCGGGAACCGTCTGCAGACGCCCTAGATAGAGGGAACCTTGGGCAAAACACCAGGCTTGATGTTCAACGTCTCTCGGTGCCCACTACCGAGGAAATATGTAGCTCACTTATTCGTCTAGATTCCACGGTTCATGCCGGCCTCAACAGCTAAGGATTGTATAGTAAGCCCACGTCGGCAGCGATAGGTACGTGGGACTCAGAATGCACCCTGTCGAGGCACCGGTTTTAGTGACGCGCCACAACCGTCTGGAGGTGGTCTAGGCACATACGTGTGCTATATCTGATGTGGGGACGGTGGGCGGGGACGCACGCAAACGTCGCCTTTTTCGAGTGAACGACGAAGCATTGACATGACAAATGCAAATTATTTTCAACACGTGCACCTATGCCTGTTCCTGCCCGTTATGTTATGGTTTTGGATCAAAGACAAATAAACGGATGATTTTGAAATTGCCTTCTTATTGGAGCAGAACAATCTGAGATGCGATGCCAGTGCTGGCGCTATTACCGGGGCGGATCCAGGATTTTCTTTGGCTAGGGGCCGCTGGCCCGAGGGCGACATATTTCCTCGCTGACAGGGGCGGTATGGTCCAGAGGGGCGCCAATATGTAAATTAAACGAGTCAAATATGCTTTCCGATGCTTTCCGAGGGCGGGATAATGCGCTCTGAGGGCGGCATGATGCCTTCCGAGGCAGACTGGTTATTTATTCGACTCTGACTGAATCAATTGGAATCGTTCAATCAAAATCCCTTGAATCAAAGAAGAATCAATTCACCACCGGATTTGTTTATTCATGAAACATGACTGAATCAAAACCCGCATAGAAACAAGGCTGATTGAATCAAAAAGACTATGCAATGCTATTTCAATGGTGAGTCAAACGTGATTTGATCAAAAAAATGTTTTGATTCTTTGAATCGGAAAGAATCATTTCTCAAAATGGTTATCCATGAATCAAACGGTGTGAGAGAACTGTGTGTGACTTCAACTTTTTCATTCATATTCCAAAATGAATCGTGATTGAATCCTTCCAAAAAAGGTGAATCAATAACCAGTCGTTCCGAGGGCGGCATAATGCCTTCTGAGGGCGGATTAAAGGAAATAGTTCACCTTCGGAAAATTTTCAGAACACGATTTTATTATATTTTTTAATACAGTTTCTTTTTTTCTTTTCAAAAATGGTCCTACATCGCGCCAATGCAGGACAGAATGTCGTACATTATTAATGTTATGGTGTGCGTTATTGGTCTGCGCATGCTCCGTGCAGTGCTGGCACTCTCAGACGGTACGGTATATCATATATGCGCCGCATTCCTTCTCCAAAAAGTCAAATATCTTCGGCTGGAGAGTCTTTTCAGCCAAGAAAAGTTGCAGATAAGGATTTCTCAACACTGGCTACAAAACTGCTATTTCAGTTCAAAATCCCATGTTGAAGGTGAACTATTTCCTTTAATGCCTGTCAAATGCGGCGATGTACTTTCCGAAGGCGGCGTGATGCGTTGTGAGAGTGGCAAGAGGTCTTCTTATGGTGCCAGGGTGCTTTCTAGTGTAGCGTGCAATCGGGCTTTGCAACATTGCATCACTTTAAAAAAAAATCAAAAAAAATCAATCAAAATGTTCCTTTTCTGTAAAATTATCTTCTGGACCCGATCGGGCCGCTGCTTGCAATGACGTTAAAATCAGCGCTCTGGGACTTCATTTGCAATATTTAGAGCATATTGCAACATTTTGCAACAATTTGCAACATTTCGAAAATTTTCGTACGGGGTTTCTTAACCTCCCGGATCGATTTACGGCAACATCGACCCGCTGTTTTTCGCGTTTTTTTCTTCAGAATACCCGCGAAAGCATATGAATTTCAAACAGTTGCAATTGCGCTGCCCGGATTCGTACATAATATTTTTGATGAGGCTGGCCATTCGTCAGTCAACATATAGGCCTCTCACTGCTCGGATATAAGGTATACCAAGATGGTATGTGGAGTTCGGTAATTGGTGGATATTAGGACAGGGTCTCCCTCGACAGAGCCTACCGGAGTATGTCCCGACAGATGATCCGTCGCGGCATCCCTTCCCCGTATCGGCTCCCATGATCCGCCCCCAAATCATCCTGGTCCCAACCCCAACAAATACAATCCCACCACTATCTCCCCGACCTTAACAGGCTCCTCACCTATAATTGATCGCTGAGCGTCAATTCTCCCACTGGTCCTTAACTTAATCGGTTATTCTGGCATACAGTCATTGATTCTCGCTCCCACTTATCCTCCTCTCAAACACTAATCCAAATGCACGGGTTGACGTCCCGGTATCTCCCTCTTCCGTCTACTGCCCTCCAGTGGTGCTATTAATTACGGGTGAGAGACCTTGACCGGGTGGGGTTCTCCGCTTTTTCCTTTAATCCTCCCAATAATTTCCTCTTTTGCCGTCCCGCCATGTGACGTAGTTTCGGCCGCCGCTCACCCTCCATGGTCCGCGGCTCCGCTCTCTTACCCCCAGAACATATCGTCTTACTGCGCCGCTTAATCGCTTCTTCTTAACCCGTTTCCACAACCTATTAAAATTCCGCGGTCGCACTGCTCAGAGCTACTTGGCTAAGTTGCAGCTGCATT
>JAXIVJ010007651.1:45000-59647 GCA_036785665.1 Chirona hameri
AAACGTGTCTACTGACAATGAGCTTGCCAATCGGTTCGTATACATTCAACGAAAAATTATTAAAACCCAGATTTACTTTAAAATTTGACTTAAATTTCAGTGCATACGGACAAACATTTATGAGTTCAGAAGAGATATTCGGTTGACGGCTTTCCACCAACGAAATGAAGAGCGTTCTGCATATCTTACACTGGGGATCATCTTTCGTATTTTGAAACATACGAACTGAAAGGCATTTCGTATACAGTATTGTACGGTCGTCAAATAAAAGTCCTCAAATAACATTTATCCAATGTCTTAAATAACCACAGCGTTAAGAAGACCCATAATGATACGTACTTGGCGCGAGAGTTTGCCGAGCATTCCTGTGCATTCATAGCTACCCAAGGCCCGTCTCTTACTGAAAATGAGACGGTGTCAATTTACGTTAAACGGAATAGGCTCCTCGGGCACGTCAAACCCGTTCCGTCTCCATCCCGCCTTGTGGCTCATCGATCATCACTCCGTTCAATTCAATGACACCATCCGTCTCTGCAATCCTTCATCTTTATTATCCCCCTCACCTGTACGGTTACATGTCATATTAATAGCTACGTCGCGCGCCTGAAAAGTTTATTTACATCCCTCCCATGACACATATTTCCCCCGCTCTCCTCTGCTGGTCCGTCACACCATCAACTAGTCCATAACACTCCCGTCCCCGCCCAGTCTCAAAATCCACACTTCACCCCTCCCCTCCTCATGGTAAAGATCCCTTCCCTGGGTCATTAGATACTGGCTGGCCGGCTGGCCCGTCCCTCCCAGCCCGAGATCCCCACCGCCCCAGATCGCCTGTCTGAACATAGGACCGTTAAGTACGACGCAGGATGGATATACGACCGTGGATATTTGGATATTGCGCGGGCGAGTAATGAGCAGCGGCCTTACTATGACAGGTGAAGCCCGGCAGATGCGTTGATCGACGGCTCCCCGACACCCGGTCCGCGGCGTCCGTCTCAGCACTCAGTCAATCACCAGTTCCATCAGTCTCAGAAGGCTGACATCACTGCACTGTTGATCTCAATGGGCCGTGCATGACTTGTCCGGCGCGTATTGACTCCGTCCCCATCACGACTGCTGGCGAGGCCCTCCGGCGCTTATCTCCCTGCTGGTGCGACCGGCCCAGATTCTCCTGCCGGTGCGACTGTCCCAGGTTCTCCACCCGGCGCGACTGTCCTAGGTTCTCCTCCCGGTCTCACTGTCCCAGGTTCTCCACCCGGCGCGACTGTCCCAGGTTCTCCTCCCGGTCTCACTGTCTTTCTCTAACCACCTCTGCCCGTTATATATCGCAGTTATTTCCGTCTGCCCGGCCGCCCTCCAACTTCATGGGGGGGGGGGGGGGTCCCCGAGTTGTATGGCGGTCTTGTGGCCTCCGGCTGGGTCCTCGAGCGAGTCATCTTGCGTCCATCTGCCGCTGTCATCCGGCCAGCCTCCTTAGGTGTTGATATGGCTTCGGTGGTTTGTTTATCAGCCGATCGGCAGGCCGGGATTTTGCGTTTTCGCATCTTGTTAGTGGTGTAAGTCCAGGGGCCGGTCCCTGCGACGCTCCCTCCTCGCGTCGCGGACAGATGTCCTGCCCCGCTTGACCGCCGGGTATTTGGCATCTGCCTAGTCGGAAGTGGGGTAGAGAGGGAGGTTCACTCCGACCCCTTGGCTGTGTTTATACATCCGACAGACGACGGCCTGGCAGGTGTCCGGCATCTGGAGGTGACCATGGTTGCTCAGCTGCTCTGATTTGAATGTTTGTTTTTGTGCGCGCCCCGCGGCAGATTTCCGGCTCGATCCTCTGTTGATGGGCGCTGGCGTCTCAGTTTGCACACCTGGTGATCTGGGAGGTGACTCTGTATATGTCAGGCCGGGCAGGAGCATCGGGGGAGGGGAGGGGGAGGTGGGAGAAAGGGCCCGCCGGCGTTTTGTTTTTGTTTACGCGACTCCGGTGGACGACGTGCCGGCGGATGGCAGGGGGCAGGTGACAGGCGGCTGTCGGGTGACAGGGCTGGTGGCCGACAGCGGCTGCCAGCCGGCTCCTCTGTCTCTCACTCTGCTAAGGCCCCCTTCGAACGGGGGGAAGGGTGTGTATATACAGGTGCGTCTGGGGGACGGCACCCGTCCTTGTCGGCAAGTGGGATGGGGAGGAGGGGGTGGGAGGGTCGGGTGTCGCTGATCTGCTGGCGGTGTTTACACGTCTTGGATGGCAAGACTGGTCGGCTAATGCATTTGTTTCTTCTCGAAACACGGCTGACGGCATTTGTATCATATCTGCCGACCACCGCCCAGGTTCAGGTGCTGAGCGGCGGAAAATTTAGCTGTAGTCCGAACCAAAAAATGTAAGCATCGTTACACTAGTGATGTCATTTTCCAAAAATTTCCTGACCGATTCCAAACCGATACCGAATGGAAGGCATTTCGGTTGACCGAATATCGACCGATTTTGGTTGAAGCCAGAAATGTCCAAAATTTGACCGATTTATTTTATACTTATTTAATGTATAACGCACTGTAAAAATTGTTTTGTTTAACGTCATAAAAGACACATGTACAGTTTCCAAAAAGACAGTATAATTGTGATTGTGACAAAGGGAACCAAATACATTTACAAAGCAAAGTAGTGGATGCTGCAAGCAAGACCTGGGCACATTGAAAACAGGATGGAAAAATGTGACCTCAATCATTTCATATTAATTTGCAGCATAATACATATTACATAAATACATACATAGGAAGAAATACATTTTATCTGGCCAAAGTTGGAGGGGCATACTGGTTACTGGTTTGTGCTTGCTATTTAAGATTTTTTTTTTTTTTTTTTATAAATAAATTTAGTCCGAATGTTTTGTATGGATGGATTTTCAAGGTCAGGACCCACGCTAAGCAGAGCTTGTTGCGCAGGTCCTGACCTCACCACCCGATCGCGCAATTCCTGTTGGCCGGCAGAATTTAGAGACGAAAGTTTTACGTGCCCGACATACCTGGACACGGTCCGCCCCGCTCACTGACGTCACCTGACCTTGAGTGCGACCGCTGCCACCGGCCGCAGGCCATCTTAGTCAGGAGCAAACAGCGAGCGCCGAAGCGACTCGAACCCGGGCTGCCACACCGGGATAGGTCAGAAGTCCAGCGCTCTCCCACTGAGCTACAGGGGCGGACAAATTACATGCACCTGCATGCATGTAAATAAATGACCAAATAAATTGCAGGCCTTCTAGTCTATCTTTTTTAAATTATAACATGTCCGTGCGTACGTACATACCTGCGTGCGTGCGCGTGTCATCCACAAATAGGCTAATAACTCGACAACGGTTGCAGCTAGGTACGTGAAATTTGGCACGCAGGTCCGGTGGTAGGGGCGCACCATCATATTACAATTTCAAGTCGATCCGACATATACGTGTCGGCCGCAGCATGCCCAAAACCACTGTCATTGGTTTAACATTGGAAACGGACAAAAATAGAAATCGCTGAAAACCGGCAAACGCAGCGTCGATTCCGGGCCGATAACTTGGAAACCGAGGGTCGCACCGACATGCAATAAACACGATCTGATAGATAATAGATTGGCTTGGCGTACCACATGTCGTTCAGAGCGAAGCGCGTGACACGGGCAAAGTTATGACCACTTACATAAGAAATTCATCATTTTAGAGCATGTTTCAGTATTGACAACGGTGCTCGGAAACTGTTGGACATAGAACGCTGAGACTTCACCACTTTGGAGGCGAAGGTACCTTCTTCAAATTATATTTGTAACACAAAGCTGTTTGAGTAATAATTAGGCAGCTTGCCGGGCGTTGAACTTGAAATTCAATATGTTTTGACAATTGTATTCTTGCCAACACTGTAAAGGAAAAAACGAAGAGAATTTGACCAGAAAATGTACAAAGCCAGATTGCACCGTCTTTACTGACCAATATCCACCCAAAATATTTCGCTTCTATCTAATAGGTAACTTATGATGAAGACAAACGTAAATGTTTGCTGACGCAGTATTAGCGTCGGAATAATCACCTGGCTGCCCCCCACCCCCCCCCCCCCCCCCCACCCCACTTCAAAATTACATCGCTGAGACTTCAACAATAAACGCATGACTGGCGTGACGTGGCACCTCCGTCTGGGAGATTGTGTTGAAGCCGGATGACATATTTCAGGCAATTAGACAGCTAAACTGTTTTGGCAGAGACTGTGAAAGAACGGAACGGGAACGGAACAGGAAATGAACAGGGACAGAACGAGAATGGTTTTGCCTAGTACATGTAAAGTTGTATGCAGCAATGTGCCCGTCGTTTAGTGTGTATATCTTAAGTTTACCTTGCAGTTCTGTCCAAATCGCTTTCATAAGATATAAATCGGACCGGGAAACGGGCAGCGAACTCATTGGCTGGCTATATAAGTTAGCTGGCTATATAACTAAATGGCAGTAATGTGTCCTATGCTTAATACATACCTAAATCGGACCGGTTAACCCGCACAGTGCCGAGGCGGGGGGGGGGGGGCGTTAGACGCCTCCCTAAGTTTTTTTCTCGAGAATAGCGAAAACACGGCGGCACGCAGGGCCGCTGTTTTTGGCACATATGTTGGGACATCAATTACCCACATAGTGCGAAATGCTTTACTTCGGGTAATTTCAGGTCAGGTCACCAAGCCAGGTCACGTGAGCCACCTCCAAAAATGTTTCCGGTCGTACCACAGCCACAGTTTGTGGCCGATCGATTTCGTACTTATAGGATTTCATAAGAGCAATAGTACCTACAATTCGTTTATCTCTGATTTGTTTTATATCGGTGACCTAAGGTCGGGTCAATTTCGTGACCTCCCCATTATAAGTCAATGGGGAAATAATCAAATGCTTCCTATTCTGAGGATACAAATGATATCAGCCCAATTCCTTATGGATCATGTTATCATAGACCATTCTTGAAGTTCCAGGTGCAAATATTGTTCAGTGACCCATATAGGATCCGATGAGGTCATTCGAGGTCACCAACACTTTTTTGTCAATAACTCTTGACAAAATCAAGATAGATAAGTGAAACTGGCACCAATGTGTTTGTCTCGTCGAAGAACGTCTCTCAATGTGCAACATGACCTAATTGGGTCACCACTTGACCTTGACCTGAGGTCAAATTTGTAAGTTGACCTAACCTGGTCATCATAAAAATGATGCAAAGCGCCTTGACGAGATAAACACGATGCCGTCAAAATAATTTCCCAATTCCCAATCTTTATTATTTCCCAATCTTTATTAGGTATATTTGGGAAAACTGTTTTGCCAAAAAAATAGCCTTTTTGACATTTGATGACCTCTGGAGCCTCAACTATTGACCTGAGCTTAAATTTGAGGACACCATTTCGATTTCATTTTTCAAGAGCTTTCCATTGTTTTGTTTTCGTTTCTTTCTAGCTATCATAGTTCTTGTGATATCTGAGGGTTTCTGGAGCAAAGTCCTAAAACTTGCAAATCTGACCCTAGATGACCTCTGGTGACCTCAATATTGACCTGAGAAAAAAAAATGCCTGAAATAGTTTCAAAACGCATTGTGACGAGCTTTCTAACATTTTTTTCTGTTTTTGTTTACGTCCCATAGGAGCCGAGTTAGAGGGGGCGTCGAAACGCCCCCCCCCCCCCCCCCGGCACGGCGAAGGTGGCGCCGAGCACCGCCACGGCGCGGGTTAATGGGCAGCGAACGCATTGGCTGGCGATATCAATTCCCAATCTCTTCTCATTGGCTGGCTATGGCTATATAAATTGCAGGCCTTCTAGTTTTTAATTAATTGACACATTAAAAGTGAATTTATCTTGAAACTGTACTTTTGACAGCGTTTTTCGTAAACCCATATTTGTCAACAAAAACCGTGAAGCATGACGTCACTCTGACGTCATATCCGGTCGACCTATCATAGTCTCATTTTCTTCCTTGGGTCAACAGTGCAATTGATGTGAGAAAAGGTACTGAAAGTTTAGTGACGATACTAGCATTGGTTTACGAGATATCGCAAAATAACGCGAGGAGGGAGGGAAAAATACCCCCACCAGTAACTTGCGTGTTCATTGGATTACGAGATATCGCAAAATAACGCGAGGAGGGGGCAAAAATACCCCCTCCCCACCAGTAACTTGCGTGTTTATCCGCGCCATGCTGGGTGTGCGAGGATCTCAACGCCCCCCCCCCCCCCCCGCTGCTGGAGCTCGGCTCCTTCGGGGAGTAGGCAAAAAAACAAAAATACCGTTAGGTCCTAGATGGCTATTCAAAATTCAAGTCGTTACTAGTTTAATAATTGTTTTGGGCTCTGGTGCATATTAAGGTCACTTATAGATGTCAGCAAAGGTCGGAGCACTGACCCAAAGTACCCCGTGCCGGTACTTCGGGGACAACAATGCGTCCTGCCTACGACGTTACGATTGCCGCTGTGTTACCCGCATGCTTTGGACCAGAGGCGCCGCCACCATGGGGGGGGGGGTACTGGGGGGCGTGCCCCTCAGAATCGCCTCGTCCTTCAAATTAGCAGGATTTTAACTTAATTATATGTGATTTGGAGGGCCATTCACCTGGCTGCCCCCCACTTCAAATCTTGTGGCGACGCTCTTGATTTTTACTATCTACTCGCAAGACTTGGAGGACACACACGCACACACACACACAGACTCACACACGCACACACACACACACAGGCTCACACACACACACACACACACACACACACACACACACACACACACACACACACACACACACACACGCACACGCACACGCACACGCACACGCACACGCACACGCACACGCACACGCACACGCACACGCACACGCACACGCACACGCACACGCACACGCACACGCACACGCACACGCACACGCACACGCACACGCACACGCACACGCACACGCACACGCACACGCACACGCACACGCACACGCACACGCACACGCACACGCACACGCACACGCACACGCACACGCACACGCACACGCACACGCACACGCACACGCACACGCACACGCACACGCACACGCACACGCACACGCACACGCACACGCACACGCACACGCACACGCACACGCACACGCACACGCACACGCACACACACACGCACACACACACGCACACACACACACACACACACACACACACACACACACACACACACACACACACACACACACACACACACACACATACACACACACACACACACACACACACACACACACACACACACACACACACACACACACACACACACACACACACACACACACACCGCGCGCACGCACAGACACACGCACACACGCACACACGCACACACGCACACACGCACACACGCACACACGCACACACGCACACACGCACACACGCACACACGCACACACGCACACACGCACACACGCACACACGCACACACGCACGCACGCACGCACGCACGCACGCACGCACGCACGCACGCACGCACGCACGCACGCACGCACGCACGCACGCACGCACGCACGCACGCACGCACGCACGCACGCACGCACGCACGCACGCACGCACGCACGCACGCACGCACGCACGCACGCACTCACGCACGCACGCACGCACGCACGCACGCACGCACGCACGCACGCACGCACGCACGCACGCACGCACGCACGCACGCACGCACGCACGCACGCACGCACGCACGCACGCACGCACGCACGTTTTTCCCCCGGACCGGCCTATAGTCATTTTCCGGGTGGGGAAAATTACATCTGGCAATTTGCCAGGAAAATAATTACGTTAATCGGTTTATGCGAACCCGGAGCAAGCTAGGGAGTAGGGCATCTATTTTACGTGAATTGAATTGTTCAAGTAAATATAATATCTATCTTACGTTAAGTATTTCGTTCAAAGTCCAAATTAAATAAAACACGAGACACACATACATACACATTGTATTCCATACACACACAGACACACACACACTGCACACATTTGAACATACACTTGCGAAACGGTGTCAGTGTTGATGGAGCCGGGGCGCCATCATTGCAGCAACGGGAGGCTGTTGCCAGTCCTCTGGCTCCGGCGTCCCGGCGAGACCAGAAGCCAATTTCACAAAGAAGTTAGTAATTACACATGTTTGCGATTACATTTCATCGGAATGCAAACTCTGATCGTAAAAATACTGCAAAATATTGCAAAATATTGAAAATATTGCAAACCTCACAAAAAGACATTTCACAAACATTCGCCACCTCTGAATTACCGATTGTAAAGAAAATTGTAAACACAAATGTTAGTGCAGCTAAAGCTTGAAATCAAGAACGTGTGTATTAAACTTGATGCTAATGACAAATAATTTGATTGTTAACAAATTAATTTAACAAATATTTACATTGTGGTTTATTTTTTTATTCAATATAAAATTAGTTATAGGGAGAATAATATTTTAATTAACATTTCATCGAATGCAAACTCTGATCGTAAAAATACATCTTGGTAAGCAATTAGAGTGAACAGAATTTGGCTATTTACCGGGTGGTGGAGCATAACAACAGAACTACTCTCAAAAGAAAGATCGTTTAATTTTCGCCCATTTTTGCACCTAACCTAGCCGATTACCTACGTCGTAAAGGGTGAAGGTTCACTGCACATTGCACAAGACATCGTTGACCGCTGCAATTATATCGCCATGCGATTTCTCCGCGCGGAGGCGCCCCTCACATCATAGCGCAATCGGTAAGGTGCACTGTGACTGGACTTCAAAGCTAGAGATCCCTGTTCAAATCTCTCGGGAAATAACTTTTTTGGCAGCTATACCTATGTATAACTAAACCATTACCCTAATAACCTCGACAACGTAACAACCTCACCAAGAAAATAACCTGAACAGTCAAACAACGCCAACTATCAATGCAGTTTTGGAAATTCAGAACCCCTGACCCACTGGAATTACAAGTTTGTAATTGCAAACTTGTCTTCACTTCCGTCAACCTTTGAGAAATAGAACATGTGCAATTGCAGACATGTTTACAAACAATATCTTTGTAAACTAGTTTGTAAATAGTAAATTGAGATTTACTGCCCTGGGGTTTTGTGAAATCCGAACTACAAATATGTGTAAAAATTATTTGCAATAACAAAGAAATTCTTTGTAATTACAAACTTTTTTGCTTTGTGAAATTGGCCTCTGGTTGTGGGTTGTATTTTGCTGGGAGAAAACTCCTAAATAATTTTTTTTAAAACAGCGTCTATCTCTAAGGGGAAAAACCTGCGCAGAAAGCCAAAATTGCGCTAGGCAAAAACCCCTGTTATATTTCATTAAATAATCGTGTTTGGTAAAGAAAATCAAAGAGGAGGCCAATCAATTCTGGATAATTATCACCTAACAGCGTTTGAAGATTCAATGTGATACGATTATGTTGCATGTATTCAATTATTTTCTGACGTTTGGCGTTGTGCACTGGGCAAGTAATTAGTAAATGTTGAATAGTGTAGCGCGGATAACCTGGGCAGTGTTGGCAATTTGGTGGCGGAAGGTTGTCTATAATATAATGAGTAATTTTTGTATGACCGAGGCAGAGGCGTGCTAATACTATTTCTTTTTCTCGACAATACTGATGACTGGATATAAAATGTTTGATTTTTGGTTTTATTGGATGTAGGTGGAAATGCGGAGCAGCGTCCCACTCACGCTGGCGCAATATGCTAAGTTGTGAATTTATATAATTTAAAACGTCTGATACTGGACTTGGTAAATGGTTTTCTGATGGTAATTCTAGTCTCAATTTCGCTAGTCTGTCAGCTTCCTCGTTTCCCGGGATACCGGCGTGTCCCGGGATCCAGAGGAATTTTATGCTGCTGTTTTTGTTGTTTAAATACTTTATTAGCTGTCTAATTTTGAATACTATCGGATTTCTACCGTCACTAATTGATGAAATGGAAGATAGCGAGGCGGACGAGTCTGTGCAAATTATTACTTCTTTCAGTTTTTCCTTTCTAATATATATTAATGCTAACAAAATCGATGATAATTCCGCTGTATATACGCTATTTGTGTCTGGAAGTCGGAAGTTATTGCTTGCTGTGTTTGAATAATATGCACCACCGGTTCGGTCGTCGCGCCGTGAGCCGTCTGTGTATATGTATGTGTATGTGTTGTGTTGTGCTTTGTGTTCGTGGAAGAGTGTGTGCGTCTCTGCCGCCGTGACTGTGTTTTTGTTGTGTGTGAAGAGGCGGTGTGTGTCTGGTGTTGTGTCGAGCCAGTGAGATGTGAGTGGTGGCGTTGGCATTGTGTTGATGTGTGGAATGTTGAATAGTGTGAGTGTTTGTCTGATTCTGTGACTGATGAGTGGGTGTCGTTTTTGTAGTAGTGTTTGTCGTCTTGTGGGTGCGGGGTGATTTAAGATGTGGAATGTTGGGCGTGTGGGGTGTGAACTTGCTCTGGCGTAGTATCTGAGTAATGTGTATTTGCGTCGGCGGCAGAGTGTGGGAATGTTTGTGTCGATGTGTAAGTTTGTGGCGTTGGTGGTGCGACAGGCCCCAGTCACGATCCGCAAGGCAGCGTTCTGGACAGTTTGCAATTAATTTTTTTTGGAACATATATCATCAAATAAGAATGCATTATAGTCCAAGATTGGGCGTATCAGGGAAGTATATAGCTGGAGGAGAGTGGAGCGGTCTGCGCACCACTCTCGACCAGCTAATGACTTCATAATATGAATTCGTCGCGTACATCTCTGCACTAAATCATTGAAGTGTGGGATGAACGAGAGACGAGTGTCTAACGCTATTCCCAGATACTTGAATGATTTGACGAAAGGGAGAATTTGATTGTTATATTTTAATGGAATGTAGGGTTCCACATATGCAGGTTTTTCGAAAAAATTAGGGATGCCGATTTACTTGGAAAAATGTCCAGACCCCATTGGTCGCACCATACCTTATATCAATGAGTACTAGTTGTAAAATTGTGCTGGCTTGATCGACACTGGAGTGCGAGAACCACACCGCCAGGTCATCAGCGTACATTGCAAATTTGAGACCTTTGTCGATCTTATTAATATTACTGAAAATGTATATGATGGATGGCTGTGATGAGCATTGTGCAGATAAAAATCAGATGGAAAAAGTAGCCTTTGCTCATGTTATTGTAATTAAAAAGAAGATGAATTAGTTAACCTATATTACGCCTTGCGGCTTCTGAAGAAGCCGCAAGGCGTAATATAGGTTAACTAATTCATCTTCTTTTTAATTACAATAACATGAGCAAAGGCTACTTTTTCCATCTGATTTTTACTGAAAATGTCGTTAATCATAATTAAAAATAGGGTTGAGGAGAGGACCGATCCCTGTGGGACACCGTGGTCCTGATTTTGATTTGGAGAATATGTGTTACACTAAAAGTTTTGTTGCCTAAAAAGTCTATTATAAATTTTGCGAGTCAACCTCGGATTCCGGCCTTATGGACCTCTACTAAAAGTGCGGTCTTATTGACTCTGTCAAACGCAGCTCTCAAATCAAGGAAGAGGGCAACCGTGACCTTTCTTCTTCGAAAGCCGCGCTGGACAGAGTCAACAAGACCAACTAAATTATCCGCAGTGGATCGACCAGGTCGAAAACCACTTTGGTATGGGGAAAGTAAATTATTTGATTCAATGTATGTCCTGATACGTCCATTATCCATGCGTTCGAATAGTTTACATGCGCAACTAGTTAGAGAAATAGGGCGACAGCTAGCGGGAGAAGATTTAGGTTTGCGAGGTTTTAGTATAGGAATTAGCGCACTACTATGCCAAGATTCAGAGAAAGTGCCTTCAAACCACATGGTGTTGAAGGCTGTTAGTAAGTTAGTGAGACCAGTCTCAGTTAAGTTTTAAAGAAGGAGTAGTCAATTTGATCTGGCCCTACAGAAGTTTTACCGCATTTACTAATAGCATATGTTAGTTCTGAGTTGGTGAAGAAAGAGTTATGGATTTCTACGTTGTTAGAGTCAAAGCTAAGAGATTGAAATTGATCGTTAAGTTGGTTAGTAAAAGTTGGTGTACATTGTTGTGTTGATGATATGTTAGCGTAATGTTGAGCAAATTGTGTTGCCACCTCTTGGGGGATCGTGTAAGATGTGTTGTGGATGTGTAAGTGTGGGATTTTGTATGTCGGTGGTCTTTTATTTGAAAATGATCTAATTAATGTCCAAATTTTTGAAAAGAAGGTAAATCGATTAAAGTTAGAGGAGAATTCCTGCCAAGATTCTTTTTTTGTTTTGTTAATGATTGTTTTAGCCAGAGAGCGGGTCCTCCGTACATCGTGTTCGTTTTCTGCAGTAATACACGCTTGAAATTTCCTAAATGCTCTTTTCCGGAGGGCCACAGCTCTCTGGCATTCTGTGTGCCACCACGGGACAGTACGCTGCCTCGGGTGGTGTTGTGTGTGTGTGCGTGTGTGTGGAATGTGTTGGTGAGCTGATGCGAGAATAGTGTTTAAAATGTGTTAATGTCGGTCTGGGAGTTTACGGGGTGATTAGTGTCAATGTGTTTTTGAAAGGAGGACCTATCTGCTTTGCGAAGGTTCCATCTAGGCAGGGAGTATAAATTTGTCTGTCCTGAAGGGACTTGTAGTTCTAAGTGAATTGTGAAATGATCGCTAAAAAGAGGGTCAGATTATGCGTTAAATGTAAACAGTGTCGCGATGCGTGGTGTGGCGAAGGCGAGATCAATAGCGCTGTAAGTCACTTCGCCTCCTGAGTGGTGTATGTGTCTGGGTGATTGGTCGTTGAGGAAGACCAAATTATGCCGGTCCAGTAGGTCCAGCATAATTTGGTCTCTCCGAGAGTTAGAGCGGCAGCCCCATGCCTGATGATGCGCGTTGTAATCGCCCATAATCAAACATGGGGTGTTAATATTTGTAATAAGCTGAGAAAAAGAATCAATGTTTATGTCCTCAGTGGGACGAAAATAAATAGAGATTAGAGTAAGTTCTAGCTGAGCGATTTTAATATTGACGCCGACTGCGTCTAGGGTTGTTTGAAGGTCAATTTGATGATGCAAAAGTTGGTTTGAAATAAGCAAAGCCGAGCCGCCTCGGCGCGGTGATGCATTTACGTTATTTGTATAAAGACTATAGCCCGATTTTTTTAAAGTATAGTTATTAATGTCGGCGTCAATAAAGTGGGTTTCATGAACGGCGGCTACTAACGGATTATGATTTAAGATATAATGTTTGAATTGCCCCCAATGGGATATAAGGGATCTTGTATTCTATTGGAGGAAGAATTCTGCCTGATTATTATACATTAGAAACTGCTGTCCAGACCACGCCCTGCGGTGGCCCGGGTACGCCTAGGTCGGCAGGAGCGGGGGCGGCTCGACCTTGCCCGGGCTCGGTGGGGAGGGCCCGGGGAAGGGGGTGGGAAGAGGGTTGGGCGGGCTGGGAGTTGGAGCGGAAGCGCTGATGCTGGGAGGGGGAGCGGGCGGCCTTCAGAGAGGCGGTTCGCATGAGTATCTCGTCATCGGACGAGGAGGATTCCTCCGACCCCGAGGATCGGGTCTCCGCTGGTGATCTAGCGGAGGGAGACGAGGGGGCCGGGTAGGCTCGGCTGGGGTTGGGAGGCGGGGCAGGGGCTGAGGGGGCATGGGTGGGTAGCCCGCCCGCGGGGTTCGGGGCCGGTCAGGCTGGGCAGTTGACTGGGGCGAAGGGGGCGCACCGGGGGTCCGGCGGGGCGGGGGCGGGGTCTGTGCTGGGTTAAGCAGCAGCGGCCAGACGGTAGGATTCAGGGTTGCGGACAGAACGGGGGGAACCGAGTCCCTGTCGGACTCGGTTCGCCTCCACAAACGCCGTATGGTGCATGGTATTTGCCCTGCTTGGCCTGCCACCTTACGGCGATATCGGCCCTGTGGTCGAAGGGCACCGGAGGCGCCCTTCGCTGCCATTTTTCTTCTTCATGTGCTTTATTTTTGTTTTGTTTTTCTGGTGGTGATCTGGTTGAAGGTTGGTGAGTTGGTAGGACAGTGGTGGTACGGATACAATAATAAGGACATAATGGTGGACAGTAATTTGCATATTATTTAGTGAGTTGAGTTTGGACCGTTAGATGTTTTTTTTCTCTCTCTTTTTCTTTTTCTCTTTTTTTCATCTGTTTTGTTTTGGTCTCTTTTACAATATGGTGAACAGTGATCAACATACACTTCTACAATGGTGACATGCATGGGCAGGGTGGTGATTTACATTAGGTTTGTTTATGATGTGCTTTTCTAGTTTGAATTGACTTCTTATGTTTGCTTTTCTTCTTGTTAATATTGTAAGTATGTAGTTCTGTTTGATCTTGTTTCTTCTGCAGGTATTCGTTTTTCTTGTTGATGTTATATGTATGTTGTTCTGTTTCTTCATGTGTTTGTTCGTTATGTGTGGAGTGTGTTAGGTAGTTTGTTAATGTGTAGCTTGTTTTCTTCTGTAGTATTATTTGTATTCGTTTTTTATTCGTTTTTTTCTTCTTCTTCTTTCTTCTTTTTCTTCTTCTTTCTTCTCGATAATCTTGTTGATTACGTTTTTATTTTTCTATCATCTTTCAGTCCTACTAAACTTGGTTGTGTAGTTTGGAATTAGGATAATGTTTCTTCTTTCTTCTTGTTAATCTTGTTTTGTGTCTTTTTCTATT
>JAXIVJ010007652.1:0-59640 GCA_036785665.1 Chirona hameri
TTATCACGTAACGTGTATGGAAGCAGTTCGATGGTTTTCCTAATCACACTTTACAACATTATTATTGTTCTTTGCCTAATCCTGATACCCTTCTGTGTCTGACGTAAGCTACCTACTGCTGTCTTCGCAATTGTATATTCTGTTGTTCTCTCTTGCTTCACTGACACTGAAGCTCCTCTGTGCGTCAGGTGAAGACACTGAAGCTCCTCTGTGCGTCAGGTGAAGACACTGCAGAGTTCGGGCCGGAAGATCGCGCACTTCGCATTCGGTCAGTCGCCGTTCCCCATCCCTGAGATCGCCGTCAAGGCCCTGCGAGACCATGCCGGAGAACACGCCTACCTGGCCGTGGCTGGTGAGAGAGGGGTCTAACTGGCGTAGCTGGTGAGAGAGGGGTCTAACTTGTCATGGCTGGTGAAAGAGGGGTCTATCTGACCGTGGCTGGTGAGAGAGGGGTCTATCTAGCCGTGGCTGGTGAGAGAGGGGTCTATCTGACCGTGGCTGGTGAGAGAGGGGTCTACCTTGCCATGGCTGGTGAGAGAGGGGTCTACCTTGTCATGGCTGGTGAGATAGGGTATAACTGATGGTGGCGGTGAGAGAGGGGTCTAACTAACCGTGGCTGGTGAGAGAGGAGTCTATCTGGCGTAGCTGGTGAGAGAGGGGTCGACCTTGTCATGGTTGGTGAGATAGGGGTATAACTGATGGTGGCGGTGAGAGAGGGGTCTAACTGACCGTGGCTGGTGAGAGAGGGGTATATCTGGCGTAGCTGGTGAGAGAGGGGTCTAACTGACGGTGGCTGGTCAGAGAGGGGTTTATCTGGCGTAGCTGGTGAGAGAGGGGTCTACCTTGTCATGGCTGGTGAGAGAAGGGTCTATCTGACCGTGGCTGGTGAGAGAGGGGTCTATCTGACCGTGGCTGGTGATAGAGGGGTCTAACTGGCGTAGCTGGTGAGAGAAGGTCTAACATGTCATGGCTGGTGAAAGTGGGGTCTATCTGACCGTGGCTGGTGAGAAAGGGGTCTATCTAGCCGTGGCTGGTGAGAGAGGGGTCTATCTGACCGTGGCTGGTGAGAGAGGGGTCTACCTTGTCATGGCTGGTGAGAGAGGGGTCTACCTTGTCATGGCTGGTGAGATAGGGGTATAACTGATGGTGGCGGTGAGAGAGGGGTCTAACTGACCGTGGCTGGTGAGAGAGGAGTCTATCTGGCGTAGCTGGTGAGAGAGGGTCTACCTTGTCATGGTTGGTGAGCTAGGGGTATAACTGATGGTGGCGGTGAGAGAGGGGTCTAACTGACCGTGGCTGGTGAGAGAGGGGTATATCTGGCGTAGCTGGTGAGAGAGGGGTCTAACTGACGGTGGCTGGTCAGAGAGGGGTGTATCTGGCGTAGCTGGTGAGAGAGGGGTCTACCTTGTCATGGCTGGTGAGAAAAGGGTCTATCTGACCGTGGCTGGTGAGAGAGGGGTCTATCTGGCCCTGGCTGGTGAGAGAGGGGTCTATCTAGCCGTGGCTGGTGAGAGAGGGGTCTCCTTGTCATGGCTGGTGATAGAGGGGTCTATCTGACCATGACTGGTGAGAGAGGGGTCTGCCTTGTCATGGCTGGTGATAGAGGGGTCTATCTGGCGTAGCTGGTGAGAGAGAGAGAGGTCTATCTGACCGTGGCTGGTGAGGGAGGGGTCTATCTGACCGTGGCTGGTGAGAGAGGGGTCTACCTTGGCATGGCTGGTGATGGAGGGGTCTATCTGACCGTGGCTGGTGAGAGAGGGGTCTACCTTGCCATGGCTGGTGAGAGAGGGGTCTATCTGGCGTAGCTGGTGAGAGAGGGGTTTATCTGACCGTGGCTGGTGAGAGAGGGGTCTATTTGACCGTGGCTGGTGAGAGAGGGGTCTACCTTGCCATGGCTGGTGAAAGTGGGGTATATCTGGCGTAGCTGGTGAGAGAGGGGTCTACCTTGGCATGGCTGGTGAGAGAGGGGTCTATCTTAACGTGGCTGGTGAGAGAGGGGTCTATCTGACCGTGGCTGGTGAGAGAGGGGTATATCTGGCCGTGGCTGGTGAGAGAGGGGTCTACCTTGTCATGGCTGGTGAGAGAAGGGTCTATCTGATCGTGGCTGGTGAGTGAGGGGTCTATCTGACCGTGGCTGGTGCGAGAGGGGTCTATCTGACCGTGGTTGGTGAGAGAGGGGTCTATCTGACCGTGGCTGGTGAGAGAGGGGTCTACCTTGGCATGGCTGGTGAGAGAGGGGTCTAGCTGACCGTGGCTGGTGAGAGGGGTATATCTGGCGTAGCTGGTGAGAGAGGGGTCTACCTTGTCATGGCTGATGAGAGAGGGGTCTACCTTGTCGTGGCTGGTGAGAGAGGGGTCTATCTGACCGTGGCTGGTGAGAGACGGATATATCTGACCGTGGCTGGTGAGAGAGGGATATATCTGGCAGCGGCTGGTGAGAGAGGGGTCTAACTGGCCGTGGCTGGTGAGAGAGGGACCTGCCTGGCAGCGGCTGGTGAGAGCTGGCTTTGCGGAGACTGGGGCGGGGCGGGCTGAGATGGGGCCGACTCTAAGACTGGGCTTACTGTTTTTCAGACAACTGGCAGTAATGAGGCGATGAATGGAATGGAGGGTGCGGCAGTAGTGAGGCGATGAATGGTATGGAGGGTGCAGCAGTAGTGAGGCGATGAATGGTATGGAGGGTGCGGCAGTAGTAAGGCGATTAATGGTATGGAGGGTGCGGCAGTAGTAAGGCGATGAATGGTATGGAGGGTGCGGCTGTAGTGAGGCGATGAATGGTATGGAGGGTGCGGCAGTAGTAAGGCGATGAATGGAATGGAGGGTGCGGCAGTAGTAAGGCGATGAATGGTATGGAGGGTGCGGCAGTAGTGAGGCGATGAATGGTATGGAGGGTGCGGCAGTAGTAAGGCGATGAATGGTATGGAAGGTGCGGCAGTAGTAAGGCGATGAATGGTATGGAGGGTGCGGCAGTAGTAAGGTGATGAATGGTATGGAGGGTGCGGCAGTAGTAAGGCGATGAATGGTATGGAGGGTGCGGCAGTAGTAAGGCGATGAATGGTATGAAGGGTGCGGCAGTAGTAAGGCGATGAATGGTATGGAGGGTGCGGCAGTAGTAAGGTGATGAATGGTATGGAGGGTGCGGCAGTAGTAAGGTGATGACTGGGATGGAGGGTGCAAGGCGATGAATGGTATGGAGGGTGCGGCAGTAGTAAGGCGATGAATGGTATGGAGGGTGTGGCAGTAGTAAGGCGATGAATGGTATGGAGGGTGCGGCAGTAGTGAGGTGATGAATGGAATGGAGGGTGCGGCAGTGGTAAGGTGATGAATGGTATGGAGAGTGCGGCAGTAGTGAGGTGATGAATGGAATGGAGGGTGCGGCAGTAGTGAGGCGATGAATGGTATGGAGGGTGCGGCAGTAGTGAGGTGATGAATGGAATGGAGGGTGCGGCAGTAGTGAGGTGATGAATGGAATGGAGGGTGCGGCAGTAGTGAGGCGATGAATGGTATGGAGGGTGCGGCAGTAGTAAGGTGATGAATGGTATGGAGGGTGCAGTAGTAGTGAGGTGATGAATGGAATGGAGGGTGCGGCAGTAGTAAGGCGATGAATGGTATGGAGGGTGCGGCAGTAGTAAGGCGATGAATGGTATGGAGGGTGCGGCAGTAGTAAGGTGATGAATGGAATGGAGGGTGCGGCAGTAGTAAGGTGATGAATGGTATGGAGGGTGCGGCAGTAGTGAGGTGATGAATGGAATGGAGGGTGCGGCAGTAGTAAGGTGATGAATGGTATGGAGGGTGCGGCAGTAGTAAGGCGATGAATGGTATGGAGGGTGCGGCAGTAGTAAGGCGATGAATGGTATGGAGGGTGCGGCAGTAGTGAGGCGATGAATGGTATGGAGGGTGTGGCAGTAGTAAGGCGATGAATGGTATGGAGGGTGCGGCAGTAGTAAGGCGATGAATGGTATGGAGGGTGTGGCAGTAGTAAGGCGATGAATGGTATGGAGGGTGCGGCAGTAGTGAGGCGACGAATGGTATGGAGGGTGCGGCAGTAGTGAGGTGATGAATGGTATGGAGGGTGCGGCAGTAGTGAGGTGATGAATGGAATGGAGGGTGCGGCAGTAGTAAGGCGATGAATGGTATGGAGGGTGCGGCAGTAGTAAGGCGATGAATGGTATGGAGGGTGCGGCAGTAGTGAGGCGATGAATGGTATGGAGCGTGCGGCAGTAGTAAGGTGATTAATGGTATGGAGGGTGCGGCAGTAGTGAGGTGATGAATGGAATGGAGGGTGCGGCAGTAGTAAGACGATGAATGGTATGGAGGGTGCGGCAGTAGTATGGTGATGAATGGTATGGAGGGTGCGGCAGTAGTGAGGTGATGAATGGAATGGAGGGTGTGGCAGTAGTAAGGCGATGAATGGTATGGAGGGTGCGGCAGTAGTAAGGCGATGAATGGTATGGAGGGTGCGGCAGTAGTAAGGCGATGTATGGTATGGAGGGTGCGGCAGTAGTGAGGCGATGAATGGTATGGAGGGTGCGGCAGTAGTGATGCGATGAATGGTATGGAGGGTGCGGCAGTAGTGAGGCGATGAATGGTATGGAGGGTGCGGCAGTAGTGAGGCGATGAATGGTATGGAGGGTGCGGCAGTAGTAAGGCGATGAATGGAATGGAGGGTGCGGCAGTAGTAAGGCGATGAATGGTATGGAGGGTGCGGCAGTAGTGAGGCGATGAATGGTATGGAGGGTGCGGCAGTAGTGAGGCGATGAATGGTATGGAGGGTGCGGCAGTAGTAAGGCGATGAATGGAATGGAGGGTGCGGCAGTAGTAAGGCGATGAATGGTATGGAGGGTGCGGCAGTAGTGAGGTGATGAATGGAATGGAGGGTGCGGCAGTAGTAAGGCGATGAGTGGAATGGAGGGTGCGGCAGTAGTAAGGCGATGAATGGTATGGAGGGTGCGGCAGTAGTAAGGCGATGAATGGTACGGAGGGTGCGGCAGTAGTAAGGCGATGAATGGTATGGAGGGTGCGGAAGTAGTAAGGCGATGAATGGTATGGAGGGTGCGGCAGTAGTAAGGTGATGAATGGTATGGAGGGTGCGGCAGTAGTAAAGTGATGAATGGGATGGAGGGTGCGGCAGTAGTGAGGTGATGAATGGTATGGAGGGTGCGGCAGTAGTAAGGTGATGAATGGTATGGAGGGTGCGGCAGTAGTGAGGTGATGAATGGAATGGAGGGTGCGGCAGTAGTGAGGTGATGAATGGTATGGAGGGTGCGGCAGTAGTAAGGTGATGAATGGTATGGAGGGTGCGGCAGTAGTGAGGTGATGAATGGAATGGAGGGTGCGGCAGTAGTGAGGTGATGAATGGTATGGAGGGTGCGGCAGTAGTAAGGTGATGAATGGTATGGAGGGTGCGGCAGTAGTGAGGTGATGAATGGTATGGAGGGTGCGGCAGTAGTGAGATGATGAATGGTATGGAGGGTGCGGCAGTAGTAAGGTGATGAATGGTATGGAGGGTGCGGCAGTAGTGAGGTGATGAATGGAATGGAGGGTGCGGCAGTAGTGAGGTGATGAATGGTATGGAGGGTGCGGCAGTAGTAAGGTGATGAATGGAATGGAGGGTGCGGCAGTAGTGAGGTGATGAATGGTATGGAGGGTGCGGCAGTAGTAAGGTGATGAATGGAATGGAGGGTGCGGCAGTAGTGAGGCGATGAATGGTATGGAGGGTGCGGCAGTAGTAAGGTGATGAATGGTATGGAGGGTGCGGCAGTAGTGAGGTGATGAATGGTATGGAGGGTGCGGCAGTAGTGAGGTGATGAATGGTATGGAGGGTGCGGCAGTAGTAAGGTGATGAATGGTATGGAGGGTGCGGCAGTAGTGAGGTGATGAATGGAATGGAGGGTGCGGCAGTAGTGAGGTGATGAATGGTATGGAGGGTGCGGCAGTAGTAAGGTGATGAATGGAATGGAGGGTGCGGCAGTAGTGAGGTGATGAATGGTATGGAGGATGCGGCAGTAGTAAGGTGATGAATGGTATGGAGGGTGCGGCAGTAGTAAGGTGATGAATGGAATGGAGGGTGTGGCAGTAGTGAGGTGATGAATGGAATGGAGGGTGCGGCAGTAGTGAGGTGATGAATGGTATGGAGGTTGCGGCAGTAGTGAGGCGATGAATGGAATGGAGGGTGCGGCAGTAGTAAGGTGATGAATGGAATGGAGGGTGCGGCAGTAGAAAGGCGATGAATGGTATGGAGGGTGCGGCAGTAGTGAGGTGATGAATGGTATGGAGGGTGCGGCAGTAGTGAGGTGATGAATGGAATGGAGGGTGCGGCAGTAGTAAGGCAATGAATGGTATGGAGGGTGCGTCAGTAGTGAGGTGATGAATGGAATGGAGGGTGCGGCAGTAGTGAGGTGATGAATGGTATGGAGGGTGTGGCAGTAGTAAGGTGATGAATGGTATGGAGGGTGCGGCAGTAGTAAGGCGATGAATGGTATGGAGGGTCCGGCAGTAGTGAGGTGATGAATGGAATGGAGGGTGCGGCAGTAGTAAGGTGATGAATGGTATGGAGGGTGCGGCAGTAGTAAGGCGATGAATGGTATGGAGGGTGCGGCAGTAGTGAGGTGATGAATGGAATGGAGGGTGCGGCAGTAGTAAGGCGATGAATGGAATGGAGGGTGCGGCCACATAGCTGAATGTGGGCCGCACCGCGGGGCTAACAATTGATCGGTGGTGCGGCACATGGTTTGCTGGTGGTGGCGCGGCCATGGTGGCGCGGCACATGGTTTGGAGGTGGTGGCGCGGCCATGGTGGCGCGGCACATGGTTTGGAGGTGGTGGCGCGGTCATGGTGGCGCGGCACATGGTTTGCTGGTGGTGGCGCGGTCATGGTGGCGTGGCACATGGTTTGGAGGTGGTGGCGCGGCCATGGTGGCGTGGCACATGGTTTTTTTTATAATAAATTTAGTCCGAATGTTTTGTATGGATGGATTTCTGAAGTCAGGACCCACGCTAAGCAGAGCTTGTTGCGCAGGTCCTGACTCACCACCCGATCGCGCAATTCCTGTTGGCCGGCAGAATTTAGAGACGAAAGTTGTACGTGCCCGACATACCTGGACACGGTCCGCCCCGCTCACTGACGTCACCTGACCTTGAGTGCGACCGCTGCCACTGGCCGCAGGCCATCCCAGTCAGGAGCAAACAGCGAGCGCCGAAGCGACTCGAACCCGGGCTGCCACACCGTGATAGGTCAGAAGTCCAGCGCTCTCCCACTGAGCTACAGGGGCGGACAAATTTGGAGTGGTGGCGCGGAGAGTTCTTCGAGGTTTGGAGGTGGTGGCGCGGCCATGGTGGCGTGGCACATGATTTGGAGGTGGTGGCGCGGCCATGGTGGCGTGGCACATGGTTTGGAGGTGGTGGCGCTGTCATGGTGGCGTGGCACATGGTTTGGAGGTAGTGGCGCGGTCATGGTGGCGTGGCACATGGTTTGGTGGTGGTGGCGCAGTCATGGTGGCGTGGCACATGCCACGCGCTGTCAATGAGAAGGAGTGAGTACGGTGAATAAAGGCGCTCTATGTTATGGCACCTGGCCTACATTTCAACTATGTGTATCACAGGTATTTGTGTAAATGTCTGGCTCCACGGCATGCGTTTTGGTAAGTTTTGGATTTTTTATTTTTTCGTTTTTTCGTTTTTTCGCTTTAATTAGTTGATTTTTGTTCGCGTTTTTCGCGTCGGCTGCGTGGGCAGCGTGCCGTGGCAGCAGTCCCGGGTAGGGCGGGCGGCTGTGGCAGCAGTCCCGGGTGGCAGCGTGCCGTGGCAGCAGTCCCGGGTGGACAGCGTGCCGTGGCAGCAGTCTCGGGTGGGCCGGGCGGCCGTGGCAGCAGTCCCGGGTAGGGCGGGCGGCCGTGGCAGCAGTCCCGGGTAGGGCGGGCGGCCGTGGCAGCAGTCCCGGGTGGTAGCGTGCCGTGGCAGCAGTCCCGGGTGGACAGCGTGCCGTGGCAGCAGTCTCGGGTGGGCCGGGCGGCCGTGGCAGCAGTCCCGGGTGGCAGCGTACCGTGGCAGCAGTCCCGGGTGGACAGCGTGCCGTGGCAGCAGTCCCGGGTGGGCCGGGCAGCCGTGGCAGCAGTCCCGGGTAGGGCGGGCGGCCGTGGCAGCAGTCCCGGGTGGGCCGGGCGGCCGTGGCAGCAGTCCCGGATGGGCAGCGTGCCGTGGCAGCAGTCCCGGGTGGGCCGGGCGGCCGTGGCAGCAGTCCCCGGTGGGCCAGGCGGCCGTGGCAGCAGTCCCGGATGGACAGCGTGCCGTGGCAGCAGTCCCGGGTGGGCCGGGCGGCCGTGGCAGCAGTTCCGGGTGGCAGCGTGCCGTGGCAGCAGTCCCGGGTGGGCCGGGCGACCGTGGCAGCAGTCCTGGGTGGGCCGGGGGGCCGTGGCAGCAGTCCCGGGTGGGCCGGGCGGCCGGCTGATAGACCGGACCCGCGGAGAAGAAGCGGCCACCGGACGACCAAGGACCAAGGACTCATTCCAATGAAGTTGAAATTAGGTCAAATCAACTTGAATCTCAATAGGCATTAAATTAGTAATACATACTAAATACAGGGGCTGCTAGAGCTTGCTCTGTAAACCCACACAATTCAACTTTACTGAAGAAAAAAGTATGTTGAACACGCGCTTCGATATCGCAGCAGCACATTCACCTAGTATTTGCTCTATCCTAGCCGAAGAAACGACATTCAATCCAAATTGTTGGGTTGAATCAAAGTTTCGTTTTTACGTTTTTTCGCTTTTTCGTGTCGTTTTTTTCGTTTTCTGAGTACGTTTTTTCGTTGTTCGCTAGTTCGAAAAAATCACCATCGCTGGTGGAGCTGTCTCCATGTATTTCTATGGAACAGAAAGTTTTTCGAGGCCGGAAAAAAAAACACACGAAAAAATGAAGAAAAAAATGAAATTAAAAAGCGAAAAACGTGTGCCGTTGAGCCTGTACTGTATGCTTTTGGCGCCACATGCAATTTTGATTGGTTGTTCCGAATTTGTAGTCTACTATTTGATATACTTATACATATCACGAACAAATTAGCAAGTTTATTTCCCTTCATGCTACTAATTAATTATTTTAAAAAATATTGTAAATACTGACAGATAATCGCCGAACTGGGAGAGCATCTCAGGCCTTCTCAATGAGCAGCAGTCGATAATTCGTATACTTGCATGCTGGCGGATCACAGCTGATACTATCTGATTCAACTACAGGTATTCCGGAGCTACGAGAAGCGATCTGCGCCTTCCACAAACGGCACGATGACATTGAACTGGACCCTGATCAGATGCTGGTTGGGCCCGGCTCCAAGGAACTCATCTACCTGACCATGAATATTTTCAATGGAGGTCAGTTGCATACATTTATACCATATTAGTGCATGTCTGAATGTGTATTTATGCAAGTGCTCTTCTTCCTTAGCGCTCGTAATTTATACTTTTGATGTGTTGTCTGGATTCAATGGCGGAAGTGTCGTGAATGTGTGTTGTGTTATGAATGTTGTGTTAACATGAGTTGCATGCATTGCAACGTAAATTCGCCAGCTGATTTAAGCCGATGGTTTCTTTAGTACGCCCGGGAGCTGAGTGCGGGGTCTTATTTCAGGCTCGGTGTGCCAATATTTCTGGCTAGTTCACGCGCACTGATTTGATACTGTTCTGTTCATGTTGTGCGTGAGTTTAACCGTGCCGTGCTGTATAATCCCTTTAACCGTGCTGTATAATCCAGTGCATTGAGTTGTATTGTCCATATCAATACAACCGTATCGATGTTGGAGTTGAACCACAATCAGCTCATGACAGCACATGTTCACTGTCGATGCTCTTTAGCTATAGGGCCTCATTTAATGGGCCTCATTTAATGGGCCTCATTTAATGGGCCTCATTTAATGGGCCTCATTTAATGGGCCTCATTCAATTGGTCTCATTTAATGGGCCTCATTTAATGGGCCTCATTTAATTTGCCTCATTTAATGGGCCTCATTGAATGGGCCTCATTTAATGGGCATCATTGAATGGGCCTCATTTAATGGGCCTCATTCAATGGGCCTCATTTAATGGGCCTCATTTAATTTGCCTCATTTAATGGGCCTCATTTAAAGGCCTCATTTAATGGGACTTTAACCATTTAATGGGCCTCATTTAATGGACCTCATGTAACGGGCCTCATTTAAGGGCCTCATTTAATGGGACTCATTTAATGGTCCTCTTTTAATGTACCTCATGTAATGGGCCTCATTTAATGGGCCTCATTTAATGGGCCTCATTTAATGGGCCTCATTTAATGGACTTCATTTAACGGGCCTCGTTTAAGGGCCTCATTCAATGGGACTCATTTAATGGGCCTAATTTAACGGGTCTCATTTAATGGTCCTCATTTAATGGGCTTCATTTAATAGGCTTCATTTATCGGGCTTCATTTAATGGGCCTCATGTAATGGGCCTCATTTAATGGGCCCCGTGTAATGGGCCTCATTAAATGGGTCTAATTTAATGGGCCTCATTTAATGGTCCCCATTTAATGGGCCTCATTTAATGGGCCTCATTTAATGGGCCTCATTTAATGGGCCTCATTTAATCATCGAGAGGCTGTATAAATCCTTCGAAATTCGCTAAGGATAGTAACATTCAACAAGGGTTTGTCGGTGTTTTACAGATGATAGGAGCGACATTTACTGCATCGTAGTAAGCTACTTATTCACTTAATGTTTGGAGCTACATGACATAACAATCAAATCACATTCCTGCACGTACTCGTGGATTAATGTGATTCCTGTTAGAAGACTGAAAGCCATTACTATAATCGAATAGATAGTTTCCCACCACCGGTGGTTCTTGCTCCCATCCCGGGCGGCATTTCCTCTGGTTATTATTCATAATCGGCATGTCAGGTATCCGGGCGACTATCCTCCAGGTCATGTGGGAATTCCAGTGACGCAGAGAGCCGCGAACTAGCCCCCGGCTGAAACTGAGCCGGGTCAGTCGACTCTTTGTTCGCCGATTGGTGAAAAAAATGTCGACAAAAACTAGTCCTAAAACATCGGCACTCCCCTATGAAAGTAGCACACAAGAGGTATTTATTCTCCGAATCTCGCGAACCCCATGTCTGAGAGCCTAAATTGTATCGTTTGATATGATTAAGAGCAAGTTGTATTTGATGGTTTCACGTTGCCTGGAGCAGACTTACTTCAAGTGTCCGACATCCGCGTCAACGCTGTCATAATCGCTATATCTTACAAGTGTTCTCCTGCTCATCCGTACATTTAGACCTGATTTTGGTGGCGCCCGCCTGGACCACATACGAGCCCCAGAGTCGGCTGGCCGGAAAGCAGGCGACTATCCTGCGTACCCGGGCAGAGAACCAGTACAAGGTGACCGGAGACGACCTGGAGGCTCTCTTCAGGTCACGACGTATGCTGCCCCACAGCATGATGGTGCTCACCAATCCGGGAAATCCCAGTGAGTAACCTGTGTGAGCGTCCGCTCTCCGGAGGGGAGATACTGTGACTAACGTGTTCAGTACGGTGCGAAAGAGGGCTGCACACCGCGGCTTTGGTCGCAGGTCAGATGTGACTGTGGTTGTGATTGTCAATACGCTTATTTATGTTCCAGGTAATTGGCAGTCTTAGGATACATGGGAGAGACCAGGCGGGACAAGCTAGCTCACTGGCCTAAAGAACGTGTCCCCTAAACGACGGATGCGTGTGACGATGGATAAGTCGGACTAATAAGTTACCAAGTAATAAGTCAGACCAATATAGTACATATATGTCTGTTATTTATGCAGTGCTGCATAAATAATAGACATATACTGTAAATATGTGTCATATAATAGACATATACTGTAAATCCGTATCGCGGGATTTTTCAAAGCCGAAGTCGGTTTTGTCGAGAGATCCACTAAGATCCAAGATCCACTGTTGACAATTATTGTGGAAACTGTATGAAGTCCATATATTTTGTTTGGATTTGAAGAGATATCTGTTTGGATCTTGGATCCGCTTCTGGAATCCATGCTCATATCTATGTAATTGTCGCATGCAACTTGTAAACGCCATTGAAGTTTAATATACTTTAATAGACGAGCGCCTGCAAAGATTTGTTATTGGACGAGCCGAAGGCGAGTTCAATAAGAAATCTTTCAGGCGCGAGTCCATAAATATTTTATCATGCAACTGTTAGCCCGATCCAATAATCCAATATTTCATGACCAAATATGGTATGATCCAATAACAAAAGTGTTATTGGATCCTGGAGAGTCCATTATCACTTCCGGTATTTTTCCCATTGGCTTCAGCATTACGATCCATAGACGCATGCATGTATTGGTAAAATATGTGTAATACGCACTGAATAGGAAACGGTCTTTCAGTTGCATGATAAACATATTTAAATGATATATCACTGTTTTGATATAAGTAACGTATTGCTAAATTCAAAATCATGTAAAACATAACGTGTCAAAAATTATTGACCCAAATGTATTTGTGTAGCCTCGTATGCTGCTTTCAAGTTAGTTATTCCCAGGTATGTTAAGTACGAAATAATTGATGAGTTTGCCAGATGTTTTCAGGATTTGCGTCATTTAACTTGGCATTGGCTGGGGTCTCATCCGAACCCCATTGGCTGGGGAGGCGTTTTTCGCCCCCCCCCCCCCCCCGTTATCTTTCAAACCAATAACTGCAGCGAGACGCGCAAGGCGACAATCGAAAGCTCTCGATGAGACACATGGAACGCATACACGACATTTACCAAATAGGTCACGTCAGGTCACGGTCAGGTCAAAGGTAAAATTGAGATATTTGAGTGTTGGGGCCATACTTTGCATCAAAAGCATTAAATTGCGATATTATCGCACAAAGTGCTCTCAGAGGTATAATGCATATCCCACATAGGCAAAAGTGAAATTGTAAGTAAAGGTCAAGGTCAAGGTCAAGTCACAAAATGTCACAGGTCTACGAAAGCCATGTGACACATGTTGTATGGGTTATTTTACACGTATAATTCAATAGTAGCAGTCATTTTCACAATCTGACACCATACAAGGTCAAGGTCAGAGGCCAATTTCACAAATAAGTTAGTAATTACACATGTTTGCGATTACAAACGCTAGAAAATATTGCAAACCTCACAAAAAGACATTTCACCAACATTCACCACCTCTGAATTACCGATTGTAAAGAAAATTGTAAACACAAATGTTAGTACAGCAGAAACCTTTAAATCAAGAACGTTTGTATTAAACTTGATGCTAATGACAAATAATTTGATTGTTAACTAATTGATTTAACTAATTTTTACATTGTGGTTTATTTTTGTTATTCAAAATAAAATTAGTTATAGGGAGAATTATATTTTAATTAACATTTCATCGGAATGCAAACTCTGATCGTAAAAACACATCTTGGTAAGCAATTAGAGTAAACAGAATTTGGCCGTTCACCGCGAGGCGGAGCATAACAACAGAACTACTCTCAAAAGAAAGATCGTTGAATTTCTCGACCATTTTTTCACCTAGCCTAGCCGATTTCCTACGTCGTAAAGGGTGAAGGTTCATTGCACATTGCACAAGACATCGTTGACCGCTGCAATTATATCGCTATGCGGTTTATCCGCGCGGAGGCGCCCCTCACATCATAGCGCAATCGGTAAGGTGCACTGTGACTGGACTTCAAAGCTGGATATTCCTGCTCGAATCTCTCGGGAAATAACTTTTTGGCAGCTATACCTATGTATAACTAAACCATTACCCTAACAGCCTCAGCAACGTAACAACCTTACCAAGAAAATAACATGAACAGTCAAACAACGTCAACTATCAATGGAGTTTCGGAAATTCAGAACCCCTGACCCACTGGAATTACAAGTTTGTAATTGCAAACATTTTTTTCACTTCCGTCAACTTTTGAGAAATAGAACATGTGCAATTGCAAACATTTTTACAAGCAATATCTTTGTAAACTAGTTAGTAAATAGTAAATTGAGATTTACTGCCCTGGGGTTTTATGAAATCCAAACTACAAACATGTGTAAAAATTATTTGTAATACAAAATACATTCTTTGTAAATACAAACTTCTTTGCTTTGTGAAATTGGCCTCCGGTCTCATAAAGTCAAAAATTTGAATTGATAAATCGAAATACAAAAGGCATGTAACTAGACCAGGTTTGTCTCAGAAACACAATGCTGGCATTTATGTGTTTGTATCTGGTCATTAAAAGCCATTTTTTTGTAAATGACGTCATGAGTTACTCATACTTAGGGAGCAATAAGTCAGTCAAAAATAAATATATTGTTTTTAAATTTAGTTTGGGTATTATTGTCCACATGCGGTTGATCAACATATCTTATGGCTTTTTGAAAATATTTGAAAATGTAGATTTTGAGGGCATTTAAAAAAAATAGTCAAAAACCCAAATTTCCCAAAATCCGAGATCGTCATTTTGTAGCCGATGCTATTTTCTATCTTTTTGGCGTTTTTAATTGCATTTTTCTTCAAATATGACATTTGTACGGCCTTCTAAAGTTTAGCTGATTTTTGTGACAAACTAGTGTGTAGTAACGTCACTAAATGCGCTATATTTCGAAAACAATTACAACGATATTTCTTCATTTTCCCACAGAAGACGTATAATTGATGTAGGAGAAGATACCTGAAGTTTCACGTCGATAGCGTTATTAGTTTGTGAGCTAATGTGAAATTTCGTCAGGGGGAGGGAAAAAAACGACCCCCCCCCCCCCCCCCCCCCAGCCAATGGCGGGTTAATATCAGTATAACCGTTTTCAATGATCAGTTCTCACAATCTTCGGCACATGAATTCTGCGTGGATGTATATATATATATATATATATATATATATATATATATATATATATATATATATATATATATATATATATAGATATACAAAATATAGTATCTGGGAGTAAAAGTTGGAGGCTCTGTTCCGATGCTGACGGCCTACTTCTTTTATCGGCGGTTAGTTAGCGTTTTGCGTCATTGTGTGAGTTTTTATTGACACATAACAGCACCAGAGCCACTCCGTCGGGCCAGCTGGCACGCGTGTACATTTGTGCAGTGCATACCTGGCTGCACGTGTGTATGTATTGTAATTTTGCGTACCCGGGTGTACGCGTGTATATGTTTACGTATTCTGGTCAGAACTTCTGGAGCAGCGGCTGTGCGTTGGGTGTGCCCAAGGTCAACGGCATGTATGTATGTATGTATTAGGGCGTTTCCACAAGTGGCTATTACGACCTGCGCTCCGAAACAGCGCTACGCGGGCGAGACATGTCACGCAGCGTTTTAGGGGATCTGTCACATGCAGACCGCGGTACACGTTCAGTGCATCCCGACGCGCAATCACACTCCTTATACTAGGCCAGCCAAGCGCCCGGAGAGCGGGACTAACATAGTCGTAGCGGCGAAGTCCCGACACCAGTCGAGCTGCAAAATAGAGGACGTTTTGCAACCTGTACAAGTGACAGTTGGCGGCACCACCCCAGACCGATGAGCAGTACTGGAGGTGGGGGAAGATATGGGTCTGAACTAGGATTTTTTAGGATTTCTGGGGAGAGGTTGTGGCGAATTTTGTAGAGGGATATCAGGATTGAATTGGTTCGACGAACGATGTAGGATATGTGTAGCTCCCAGCTCAGGATTGGGCCGAGGAAAACACCAAGCATTTTAATTTGCTTTTCAGGTCGAATATCGACGTCATTTACTCTTAGTGCAAAGTTTGCTGCCTTGGTAAGTGAATTGCAAGTGCCAAGAAGAATGAGTCTGGTTTTGTTGGCACTCATTTTGAGACTATTTAGACTAAACCAGTGTTGGAGACTCTGAATGTTTTCCTCGGCTCGCGACGTCAGCACCAGGAGGTCATCGTGATTGGAGGGTGCTGAGTCAAGGATTTGGGTGTCATCCGCATAGGATAGCATGTGGCCATGTGGTAGGAATCAGGAGAGGTCATTAACAAAAAGGAGGAAGAGGATAGGGACCACAATAGACCCCTGAGGGACCCCGTGGGTGAGGGGCAGAACCGCTGCAGTACCTCCGCGGACGAGTTGAGAGCGGCCTGTGAGATAGCTCCTGAACCAACAGGATGAAACACCACTTCAGCTTGTTCAGAAGCATCTGGTGGTCAACACTGTCGAATGCCCTGCTCAGGTCGATCGACGTCAGACACGTGATATCTCCAACATCGACCTTCCGAGCCGCCCACTCAACAACATCGAGAAGGGCATCTTCAGTGGAGTGGGATGGGCGGTATGCATATCGGGAAACGGAGAGGATATGGTTTGTGATAAGGTAGGAACTGAGCTGTGAGCTTTCTTTCTTTCTCGAGTATTTTAGATATGGCCGGAAGGATTGAAATTGGACGAAAGTTGATCGGATTTAGAGGGTCGCCAGATTTGTGGATGGGGGTAACGACGGAAACTTTCCATGCATCGGGAAAGGTAAGGGTTGATATGGATGAGTTGATGAGGTGAAGAATATGTGGGGCGATGGCAGGAAGGCAGCTGCGGATAGCGGACAGTGGTATGCCGTCGACCCCGACAGCCCTCGACGCACTGAGCCGGCCGATGACACGCGTCAGTTCAGGCAACGTTACACAGTGCGAGACGAAACCCGACGAGCACACCATGTAGGGCCTCGGACCCATAACAGCGGAATCTGTTTCTCGTGCGGACTGGGCAGCCTCAGCGGCCACGCGAGCGCCTACATCAGCAAAATGATCATTGAGCTGATCAGCACTCCAGCTGGCTCCGTCAGCTGGTGACAGAGGTGTGGAAATCTTCGGAGAGAAATCCGCACCGAACCGCCCCAGCCGCGCCCAGAAGCGCTTGGAGTCATCTCGCAACAGCTCAGCGAGGTAGGTCCTACGCGCACGGGTCAACAACAGTTTAGCTCGATTCCGCAGTCGTCGGTAGGCCTCCCGGTCGGCCACTGTACGGGAGGCGGCCCACACACGGCGCGCTGCGTCACGCTCCGCCATGACCGCTCTAACCGCCCCGTCACGCAGCCAGGGGCAGCCAGGGCGTCGAACACGACGAATCGACACCGGACAGTGCGCCTCAACAACAGAGTCCCACACACTCATGAAATACGACAGTTTGGTGTTAACCCTCGCCCGTGCAGGGCAAAATCACTACGTGTTCGGGTAGGGGGGTGGTACGACCCCCCCTTAACGTTTCTCTCCTAATTGAGCTAGACGAGAGCTAGACTAGCTTGTGACGAGAGGAAGCAGCTGATACCCGATTTAAGGTCTTAGGTCATTAGGTGACCTCTGAGGTCATGACAATGACCCAAAAGTCATCAAAATTGTAAATGCGTATAAATGGAATTTTATCGAGCTAAATTCGTAAATGAGCCTATCACAATGCTTAATGGGTGCCAAATTCGTAATCAGCGTCACAAAATGTCCTAAAAACTGCCAAATTCCAAAAAGCTCATGTCAGGTCATCTGAGGTTAGTGACCTCGGTTGACCTTTGGAAGCGCATGACCCCAGTGGAAAATATAATTATGTAAAATGGATCCCAAATTTGAAATCAGCGTCACAAAATGTCCTAGAAACCGTCAGAAGCCCAAAAAAGTAATCTGAGGTCATCGGAGGTCAATGACCTCAGTTGACCTCTGAAAAGGTCAATCGAGGTCACAATCTCAGTGGAAACCACAACTGTCACCTGGAAACACCTGTGCATATGCTCCTGAACAACAAACACTCGAAAACTGCACAAGTTACTAGCATCGATACTGCGGGACGCCAGTTGCGCCTGACATGACCTTGAGAAACAGATCACGGGTCATGTGGGTTAGAAATTCAAAATTTTCAGAGTATGTGGGAATTTTTTCTCTCAAAAGTATGGTATTGAAAGTTGGATCGAAATCAGTTGGAAACTACGCGAGTTATTCTAGAAAAACCGAGGGGGTGGCATCCACCCCCTACCAGGGCGAGGGTTAAAGGAAATAGTTCACCTTCGGAATTTTTTTTCAGAACACGATTTTATTATATTTTTTAATACAGTTTCTTTTTTTATTTTCAAAAATGGTCCTACATCGCGCCAATTCAGGACAGAAGGTCGTAAATTATTAATGTTATGGTGTGCGTTATTGGTCTGCGCATGCTCAGACCAGTGCTGGCACTCTCAGACGGTACGGTATATCATATATGCGCCGCATTCCTTCGCCAAAAAGTCAAATATCTTCGGCTGGAGAGTCTTGTCAGCCAAGAAAAGTTGCAGATAAGGATTTCTCAACACGGGCTACAAAACTGCTATTTCAGTTCAAAATCCCATGTTGAAGGTGAACTATTTCCTTTAATATCAGTTGCCGAGTAAAAACAATCCCAATGCGCATTTAAGATGACAAGTGAAAACGCGTTCCAGTCAACACGATGCCATGGTCGCGAGGGGACGGTAGATGGTGGCTGGCGTGGTCGAGGAGATGAAGGCTGAATGATGATGGGATAATGATCAGCTAAGAGATCCGGTAAAACAGAGACTTCGGTAATCACAGTAGGAACATTTGGCAATGCCAATTGCAGTAAAGATGGAGTGGGATGCGGGTGAGTCGGCTCCGTTATGAGCTGGACAAGATTTAGGTCACTCAGAAGCGAAGTAAAATTCCGTGAGTCAGCGGTGTCAGGATTTAAAAGGTTTACATTCAAGTCACCGAGGACCAAACAGATTTTCCGGTAGCCAGGCATGGGTGCAGCGTGGGCGTGTCACGTTATTTAAACAAACCCAGCCAAACCGTTCTCTATCCAACAATGTGTCACGCCACCTATCAAAGTAAACATAGAGTATCAATTACTATAGATCTCGTTGCTGGCAGGCCTTTCGTTGTCGTGAAGGCGAGGCAAAATTTTCCACCAGTGGAATAAGCCATGTTACTAAACATGGTTGATCAGTTACATGGTTTATCCCATTGGTACTCTATCACATATCACTTCCACTGGCTGTACAGTATACAAGTAATATGACAGTCATGAAATTATTACGAGCGAGCGCGAAGCGTTCGCTTGTCCTTCCGTGGTATATGGGAAAAATCTGAAAATGAGCGGGCCGACCCGGCCCGACCCGGCCTGTGGCGACGCTTTTGAGAAGCTGATATCTCTGCAACCGCACGTTCGATTGACAAGCGGGTTTCTTTGCTGAGCAGCTCCATCTAACCTACCCTGTTTGAAATCGGTGCTGACTCATGTGGGTGACTACCACTGCGTGTGGCGCGTGCCGCGTGAGAGGTGTTGAAAAGTGTTTTCTCGTAAAAACTCCGCAACGGTTGGGCCGATTATGTGCAAATTTGGTGTGTGGTTAGGGACCTCTCAACCGCCAGTTTCCCACAAGTCAGGGATGGGGTGCCTCTGCACGTGCGCACGTGCACACCCCTATTCTATATCTCAGGAACGGCTTAGCCGATTGTGCTCTAATTTGGTTGTTGTCAAGGACCTCTTAGTCGCGACTTTCCCACAAGTCAGGGGTGGGATACCACTGCACGTCCGCACGTGCTCACCTTTTTTTTGTATCTCAGAAACTACTTGCCCCATCGAGTTGAAATTCACCATACATTTCGTTCGCGCTCGCTCGTTCATCGCCGACTACGGCGCCTTACTGGTATAAATCTTGCATTTTTTTATATTCGCGATAAGCAATTGACTGGGCTCGTTTTGTGGAGCCTCCTGGCACAGCAATCGCAAGATCTCAAAGTCATTATGTCAATTACGAATACATGTCGTAACGCGTTCTTTGTTCATTGTATGTATTGATATAACAAAGCGACTTAAATTAAAGGGACATTGTCACCTCGCAGGCCAATATAGAGTTGTTGTTGTGTGTAGGTCGATTAAGCGTGTCCGATTCACCTGCAAAATTTGGTTCCCGAAACTCCCCCCATTAGATTTAAAAAAAAAAAAATGCACCACTCATGCTTGCCAAGCATTCGTAAAATTGGAGTCGCCACATCACTATTTAGAATCACTTCTTTGCGGACTACTATTTTCTTTTGAATGTTGCAAACTCAACATCACCATTCCGTCAGTGCACTTTAAAATTAAAAAGCGTATGCAGTTAATTATATTTTCAACAACCTTAGCCTCTTTCATAATAAAACAGCATGCATTGCTATGGCTCGACTTTGGGACCGTAGGAGTTATGTGACCTATACCTTATAACACAGATAGACTTGTCTAGGTCAAGTCTCGGCGAATTCGTACGCTTCGGCTTTGGGCGGGCGCCAATACCACGGCCAAACTGGATAAGAGCGGCCATCATGAATATAGTACTGAGCACAGCTGGGACCAACGTTTTGGAGTCAGAAATCAATACAAAATGCTTTGCCGATACACTGCTTTAGGTGCTGCAGGAGCAAGTTTGAGCTTGAGCATACATGATTGTTGATCCCCACCATTCATTTAAGTTGCTTTTAAGAAATCCTCCTGAGGTGGCAATATCCCTTTAATCAGACGCTGTTGAGAAGATGATGATCATCATGTTGTTCCCTGATTTTGCCAAAAGCTATCCCTATTTTAAATTAGTCGAGATCAACGATGAATAACGAGAAAATTGCGAAACATGGGCATCTGTTCTAATGTTTTGGGCACAAACCCCCAGAATGAGAAGTATGGATTTTTTTAAAAGATATAAGGTGTCTTCAAAATATGCTTAGTTAATGAAGCCAAGAGTCAATACTTTTCCCAAATGGTTGAGTACCTCTTAATAATGTTATTGATCATTTTTGTAATAATATCACGATGTTATAGCATTGCCATTTTTCGGCCTTTAGCCCTTGGTTGCATTATTAACATAAATACCCGGAAGGATCCCGACCGACCAGAAACATCGTCTGCTTACTAATGTACTGGGCTACATCTGAAAACTCCTTAACACGCGCACTGAGCACTCCTTAACACGCGCACTGAGCACTCCTTAACACGCGCACTGAGCACTCCTTAACACGCGCACTGAGCACTCCTTAACACGCGCACTGAGCACTCCTTAACACGCGCACTGAAAACTCCTTAACACGCGCACTGAAAACTCCTTAACACGCGCACTGAGCACTCCTTAACACGCGCACTGAGCACTCCTTAACACGCGCACTGAGCACTCCTTAACACGCGCACTGAGCACTCCTTAACACGCGCACTGAGCACTCCTTAACACGCGCACTGAGCACTCCTTAACACGCGCACTGAGCACTCCTTAACACGCGCACTGAGCACTCCTTAACACGCGCACTGAGCACTCCTTAACACGCGCACTGAGCACTCCTTGACACGCGCACTGAGCAATCCTTAACACGCGCACTGAGCACTCCTTAACACGCGCACTGAGCACTCCTTAACACGCGCACTGAGCACTCCTTAACACGCGCACTGAGCACTCCTTAACACGCGCACTGAAAACTCCTTAACACGCGCACTGAAAACTCCTTAACACGCGCACTGAGCACTCCTTAACACGCGCACTGAGCACTCCTTAACACGCGCACTGAGCACTCCTTAACACGCGCACTGAGCACTCCTTAACACGCGCACTGAGCACTCCTTAACACGCGCACTGAGTTCTCCTTAACACGCGCACTGAGCACTCCTTAACACGCGCACTGAGCACTCCTTAACACGCGCACTGAGCACTCCTTAACACGCGCACTGAGCACTCCTTAACACGCGCACTGAGTTCTCCTTAACACGCGCACTGAGCACTCCCTAACACGCGCACTGAGCACTCCTTAACACGCGCACTGAGCACTCCTTAACACGCGCACTGAGCACTCCTTAACACGCGCACTGAGCACTCCTTAACACGCGCACTGAGCACTCCTTAACACGCGCACTGAGCACTCCTTAACACGCGCACTGAGCACTCCTTAACACGCGCACTGAGCACTCCTTAACACGCGCACTGAGCACTCCTTAACACGCGCACTGAGCACTCCTTAACACGCGCACTGAGCACTCCTTAACACGCGCACTGAGCACTCCTTAACACGCGCACTGAAAACTCCTTAACACGCGCACTGAAAACTCCTTAACACGCGCACTGAGCACCCCTTAACACGCGCACTGAGCACTCCTTAACACGCGCACTGAGCACTCCTTAACACGCGCACTGAGCACTCCTTAACACGCGCACTGAGCACTCCTTAACACGCGCACTGAGTTCTCCTTAACACGCGCACTGAGCACTCCTTAACACGCGCACTGAGCACTCCTTAACACGCGCACTGAGCACTCCTTAACACGCGCACTGAGCACTCCTTAACACGCGCACTGAGTTCTCCTTAACACGCGCACTGAGCACTCCTTAACACGCGCACTGAGCACTCCTTAACACGCGCACTGAGCACTCCTTAACACGCGCACTGAGCACTCCTTAACACGCGCACTGAGCACTCCTTAACACGCGCACTGAAAACTCCTTAACACGCGCACTGAGCACTCCTTAATACGCGCACTGAGCACTCCTTAACACGCGCACTGAGCACTCCTTAACACGCGCACTGAGCACTCCTTAACACGCGCACTGAGCACTCCTTAACACGCGCACTGAGCACTCCTTAACACGCGCACTGAGCACTCCTTAACACGCGCACTGAGCACTCCTTAACACGCGCACTGAGCACTCCTTAACACGCGCACTGAAAACTCCTTAACACGCGCACTGAAAACTCCTTAACACGCGCACTGAGCACTCCTTAACACGCGCACTGAGCACTCCTTAACACGCGCACTGAGCACTCCTTAACACGCGCACTGAGCACTCCTTAACACACGCACTGAGCACTCCTTAACACGCGCACTGAGTTCTCCTTAACACGCGCACTGAGCACTCCTTAACACGCGCACTGAGCACTCCTTAACACGCGCACTGAGCACTCCTTAACACGCGCACTGAGCACTCCTTAACACGCGCACTGAGTTCTCCTTAACACGCGCACTGAGCACTCCTTAACACGCGCACTGAGCACTCCTTAACACGCGCACTGAGCACTCCTTAACACGCGCACTGAGCACTCCTTAACACGCGCACTGAGCACTCCTTAACACGCGCACTGAGCACTCCTTAACACGCGCACTGAGCACTCCTTAACACGCGCACTGAGCACTCCTTAACACGCGCACTGAGCACTCCTTAACACGCGCACTGAGCACTCCTTAACACGCGCACTGAGCACTCCTTAACACGCGCACTGAGCACTCCTTAACACGCGCGCTGAGCACTCCTTAACACGCGCACTGAAAACTCCTTAACACGCGCACTGAAAACTCCTTAACACGCGCACTGAGCACTCCTTAACACGCGCACTGAACACTCCTTAACACGCGCACTGAGCACTCCTTAACACGCGCACTGAGCACTCCTTAACACGCGCACTGAGCACTCCTTAACACGCGCACTGAGTTCTCCTTAACACGCGCACTGAGCACTCCTTAACACGCGCACTGAGCACTCCTTAACACGCGCACTGAGCACTCCTTAACACGCGCACTGAGCACTCCTTAACACGCGCACTGAGTTCTCCTTAACACGCGCACTGAGCACTCCTTAACACGCGCACTGAGCACTCCTTAACACGCGCACTGAGCACTCCTTAACACGCGCACTGAGCACTCCTTAACACGCGCACTGAGCACTCCTTAACACGCGCACTGAAAACTCCTTAACACGCGCACTGAGCACTCCTTAACACGCGCACTGAGCACTCCTTAACACGCGCACTGAGCACTCCTTAACACGCGCACTGAGCACTCCTTAACACGCGCACTGAAAACTCCTTAACACGCGCACTGAAAACTCCTTAACACGCGCACTGAGCACTCCTTAACACGCGCACTGAGCACTCCTTAACACGCGCACTGAGCACTCCTTAACACGCGCACTGAGCACTCCTTAACACGCGCACTGAGCACTCCTTAACACGCGCACTGAGTTCTCCTTAACACGCGCACTGAGCACTCCTTAACACGCGCACTGAGTTCTCCTTAACACGCGCACTGAGCACTCCTTAACACGCGCACTGAGCACTCCTTAACACGCGCACTGAGCACTCCTTAACACGCGCACTGAGCACTCCTTAACACGCGCACTGAGCACTCCTTAACACGCGCACTGAGCACTCCTTAACACGCGCACTGAGTTCTCCTTAACACGCGCACTGAGCACTCCTTAACACGCGCACTGAGCACTCCTTAACACGCGCACTGAGCACTCCTTAACACGCGCACTGAGCACTCCTTAACACGCGCACTGAGTTCTCCTTAACACGCGCACTGAGCACTCCTTAACACGCGCACTGAGCACTCCTTAACACGCGCACTGAGCACTCCTTAACACGCGCACTGAGCACTCCTTAACACGCGCACTGAGCACTCCTTAACACGCGCACTGAAAACTCCTTAACACGCGCACTGAGCACTCCTTAACACGCGCACTGAGCACTCCTTAACACGCGCACTGAGCACTCCTTAACACGCGCACTGAGCACTCCTTAACACGCGCACTGAAAACTCCTTAACACGCGCACTGAAAACTCCTTAACACGCGCACTGAGCACTCCTTAACACGCGCACTGAGCACTCCTTAACACGCGCACTGAGCACTCCTTAACACGCGCACTGAGCACTCCTTAACACGCGCACTGAGCACTCCTTAACACGCGCACTGAGTTCTCCTTAACACGCGCACTGAGCACTCCTTAACACGCGCACTGAGTTCTCCTTAACACGCGCACTGAGCACTCCTTAACACGCGCACTGAGCACTCCTTAACACGCGCACTGAGCACTCCTTAACACGCGCACTGAAAACTCCTTAACACGCGCACTGAAAACTCCTTAACACGCGCACTGAGCACTCCTTAACACGCGCACTGAGCACTCCTTAACACGCGCACTGAGCACTCCTTAACACGCGCACTGAGCACTCCTTAACACGCGCACTGAGCACTCCTTAACACGCGCACTGAGTTCTCCTTAACACGCGCACTGAGTTCTCCTTAACACGCGCACTGAGCACTCCTTAACACGCGCACTGAGTTCTCCTTAACACGCGCACTGAGCACTCCTTAACACGCGCACTGAGCACTCCTTAACACGCGCACTGAGCACTCCTTAACACGCGCACTGAAAACTCCTTAACACGCGCACTGAAAACTCCTTAACACGCGCACTGAGCACTCCTTAACACGCGTACTGAGCACTCCTTAACACGCGCACTGAGCACTCCTTAACACGCGCACTGAGCACTCCTTAACACGCGCACTGAGCACTCCTTAACACGCGCACTGAGTTCTCCTTAACACGCGCACTGAGCACTCCTTAACACGCGCACTGAGTTCTCCTTAACACGCGCACTGAGCACTCCTTAACACGCGCACTGAGCACTCCTTAACACACGCACTGAGCACTCCTTAACACGCGCACTGAGCACTCCTTAACACGCGCACTGAGTTCTCCTTAACACGCGCACTGAGCACTCCTTAACACGCGCACTGAGTTCTCCTTAAAACGCGCACTGAGTTATCCTTAACACGCGCACTGAGCACTCCTTAACACGCGCACTGAGCACTCCTTAACACGCGCACTGAGTTCTCCTTAACACGCGCACTGAGCACTCCTTAACACGCGCACTGAGCACTCCTTAACACGCGCACTGAGCACTCCTTAACACGCGCACTGAGCACTCCTTAACACGCGCACTGAGCACTCCTTAACACGCGCACTGAGCACTCCTTAACACGCGCACTGAGCACTCCTTAACACGCGCACTGAGCACTCCTTAACACGCGCACTGAGCACTCCTGAACACGCGCACTGAGTACTCCTTAACACGCGCACTGAGCACTCCTTAACACGCGCACTGAGCACTCCTTAACACGCGCACTGAGCACTCCTTAACACGTGCACTGAGCACTCCTTAACACGCGCACTGAGCACTCCTTAACACGCGCACTGAGTTCTCCTTAACACGCGCACTGTGTTCTCCTTAACACGCGCACTGAGCACTCCTTAACACGCGCACTGAGCACTATTTAACACGCGCACTGAGCACTCCTTAACACGCGCACTGAGCACTCCTTAACACGCGCACTGAGCACTCCTTAACACGCGCACTGAGTTCTCCTGAACACGCGCACTGAGCACTCCTTAACACGCGCACTGAGCACTCCTTAACACGCGCACTGAGCACTCCTTAACACGCGCACTGAGCACTCCTTAACACGCGCCATGAGCACTCCTTAACACGCGCACTGAGTTCTCCTTAACACGCGCACTGAGCACTCCTTAACACGCGCACTGAGCACTCCTTAACACGCGCACTGAGCACTCCTTAACACGCGCACTGAGCACTCCTTAACACGCGCACTGAGCACTCCTTAACACGCGCACTGAGTTCTCCTTAACACGCGCACTGAGCACTCCTTAACACGCGCACTGAGCACTCCTTAACACGCGCACTAAGCACTCCTTAACACGCGCACTGAGCACTCCTTAACACGTGCACTGAGTTCTCCTTAACACGCGCACTGAGCACTCCTTAACACGCGCACTGAGCACTCCTTAACACGCGCACTGAGCACTCCTTAACACGCGCACTGAGCACTCCTTAATACGCGCACTGAGCACTCCTTAACACGCGCACTGAGCACTCCTTAACACGCGCACTGAGCACTCCTTAACACGCGCACTGAGCACTCCTTAACACGCGCACTGAGTTCTCCTTAACACGCGCACTGAGCACTCCTTAACACGCGCACTGAGCACTCCTTAACACACGCACTGAGCACTCCTTAACACGCGCACTGAGCACTCCTTAACACGCGCACTGAGTTCTCCTTAACACGCGCACTGAGCACTCCTTAACACGCGCACTGAGCACTCCTTAACACGCCCACTGAGCACTCCTTAACACGCGCACTGAGCACTCCTTAACACGCGCACTGAGCACTCCTTAACACGCGCACTGAGTTCTCCTTAACACGCGCACTGAGCACTCCTTAACACGCGCACTGAGCACTCCTTAACACGCGCACTGAGCACTCCTTAACACGCGCACTGAGCACTCCTTAACACGCGCACTGAGTTCTCCTTAACACGCGCACTGAGCACTCCTTAACACGCGCACTGAACACTCCTTAACACGCGCACTGAGCACTCCTTAACACGCGCACTGATCACTCCTTAACACGCGCACTGAGCACTCCTTAACACGCGCACTGAGCACTCCTTAACACGCGCACTGAGCACTCCTTAACACGCGCACTGAGCACTCCTTAACACGCGCACTGAGCACTCCTTAACACGCGCACTGATTTCTCCTTAACACGCGCACTGAGCACTCCTTAACACGCGCACTGAGTTCTCCTTAACACGCGCACTGAGCACTCCTTAACACGCGCACTGAGCACTCCTTAACACGCGCACTGAGCACTCCTTAACACGCGCACTGAGCACTCCTTAACACGCGCACTGAGCACTCCTTAACACGCGCACTGAGCACTCCTTAACACGCGCACTGAGCACTCCTTAACACGCGCACTGAGCACTCCTTAACACGCGCACTGAGCACTCCTTAACACGCGCACTGAGCACTCCTTAACACGCGCACTGAGTTCTCCTTAACACGCGCACTGAGCACTCCTTAACACGCGCACTTAGCACTCCTTAACACGCGCACTGAGCACTCCTTAACACGCGCACTGAGTTCTCCTTAACACGCGCACTGAGCACTTCTTAACACGCGCACTGAGCACTCCTTAACACGCGCACTGAGCACTCCTTAACACGCGCACTGAGCACTCCTTAACACGCGCACTGAGCACTCCTTAACACGCGCACTGAGCACTCCTTAACACGCGCACTGAGCACTCCTTAACACGCGCACTGAGCACTCCTTAACACGCACACTGAGCACTCCTTAACACGCGCACTGAGCACTCCTTAACACGCGCACTGAGCACTCCTTAACACGCGCACTGAGCACTCCTTAACACGCGCACTGAGCACTCCTTAACACGCGCACTGAGTTCCCCTTAACACGCGCACTGAAAACTCCTTAACACGCGCACTGAGCACTCCTTAACACGCGCACTGAGCACTCCTTAACACGCGCACTGAGCACTCCTTAACACGCGCACTGAGCACCCCTTAACACGCGCACTGAGTTCTCCTTAACACGCGCACTGAGCACTCCTTAACACGCGCACTGAGTTCTCCTTAACACGCGCACTGAGTTCTCCTTAACACGCGCACTGAGCACTCCTTAACACGCGCACTGAGCACTCCTTAACACGCGCACTGAGTTCCCCTTAACACGCGCACTGAGCACTCCTTAACACGCGCACTGAGCACTCCTTAACACGCGCACTGAGCACTCCTTAACACGCGCACTGAGTTATCCTTAACACGCGCACTGAGCACTCCTTAACACGCGCACTGAGCACTCCTTAACACGCGCACTGAGCACTCCTTAACACGCGCACTGAGCACTCCTTAACACGCGCACTGAGCACTCCTTAACACGCGCACTGAGTTCTCCTTAACACGCGCACTGAGCACTCCTTAACACGCGCACTGAGCACTCCTTAACACGCGCACTGAAAACTCCTTAACACGCGCACTGAGCACTCCTTAACACGCGCACTGAGTTCTCCTTAACACGCGCACTGAGCACTCCTTAACACGCGCACTGAGCACTCCTTAACACGCGCACTGAGCACTCCTTAACACGCGCACTGAGCACTCCTTAACACGCGCACTGAGCACTCCTTAACACGCGCACTGAGCACTCCTTAACACGCGCACTGAGTTCTCCTTAACACGCGCACTGAGCACTCCTTAACACGCGCACTGAGTTCTCCTTAACACGCGCACTGAGCACTCCTTAACACGCGCACTGAGCACTCCTTAACACGCGCACTGAGCACTCCTTAACACGCGCACTGAGCACTCCTTAACACGCGCACTGAGCACTCCTTAACACGCGCACTGAGCACTCCTTAACACGCGCACTGAGTTCTCCTTAACACGCGCACTGAGCACTCCTTAACACGCGCACTGAGTTCTCCTTAACACGCGCACTGAGCACTCCTTAACACGCGCACTGAGCACTCCTTAACACGCGCACTGAGCACTCCTTAACACGCGCACTGAGCACTCCTTAACACGCGCACTGAGTTCTCCTTAACACGCGCACTGTGTTCTCCTTAACACGCGCACTGAGCATTCCTTAACACGCGCACTGAGCACTCCTTAACACGCGCACTGAGTTCTCCTTAACACGCGCACTGAGTACTCCTTAACACGCGCACTGAGCACTCCTTAACACGCGCACTGAGCACTCCTTAACACGCGCACTGAGCACTCCTTAACACGCGCACTGAGCACTCCTTAACACGCGCACTGAGCACTCCTTAACACGCGCACTGAGCACTCCTTAACACGCGCACTGAGCACTATTTAACACGCGCACTGAGCACTCCTTAACACGCGCACTGAGCACTCCTTAACACGCGCACTGAGCACTCCTTAACACGCGCACTGAGTTCTCCTGAACACGCGCACTGAGCACTCCTTAACACGCGCACTGAGCACTCCTTAACACGCGCACTGAGCACTCCTTAACACGCGCACTGAGCACTCCTTAACACGCGCCATGAGCACTCCTTAACACGCGCACTGAGTTCTCCTTAACACGCGCACTGAGCACTCCTTAACACGCGCACTGAGCACTCCTTAACACGCGCACTGAGCACTCCTTAACACGCGCACTGAGCACTCCTTAACACGCGCACTGAGCACTCCTTAACACGCGCACTGAGCCTCCTTAACACGCGCACTGAGCACTCCTTAACACGCGCACTGAGCACTCCTTAACACGCGCACTGAGCACTCCTTAACACGCGCACTGAGCACTCCTTAACACGCGCACTGAGCACTCCTTAACACGCGCACTGAGCACTCCTTAACACGCGCACTGAGCACTCCTTAACACGCGCACTGAGCACTCCTTAACACGCGCACTGAGCACTCCTTAACACGCGCACTGAGCACTCCTTAACACGCGCACTGAGCACTCCTTAACACGCGCACTGAGCACTCCTTAACACGCGCACTGAGCACTCCTTAACACGCGCACTGAGCACTCCTTAACACGCGCACTGAGCACTCTTTAACACGCGCACTGAGCACTCCTTAACACGCGCACTGAGTTCTCCTTAACACGCGCACTGAGCACTCCTTAACACGCGCACTGAGTTCTCCTTAACACGCGCACTGAGCACTCCTTAACACGCGCACTGAGTTCCCCTTAACACGCGCACTGAGCACTCCTTAACACGCGCACTGAGCACTCCTTAACACGCGCACTGAGCACTCCTTAACACGCGCACTGAGCACTCCTTAACACGCGCACTGAGCACTCCTTAACACGCGCACTGAGCACTCCTTAACACGCGCACTGAGCACTCCTTAACACGCGCACTGAGCACTCCTTAACACGCGCACTGAGCACTCCTTAACACGCGCACTGAGCACTCCTTAATACGCGCACTGAGCACTCCTTAACACGCGCACTGAGCACTCCTTAACACGCGCACTGAGCACTCCTTAACACGCGCACTGAGCACTCCATAACACGCGCACTGAGTTCTCCTTAACACGCGCACTGATCACTCCTTAACACGCGCACTGAGCACTCCTTAACACGCGCACTGAGCACTCCTTAACACGCGCACTGAGTTCTCCTTAACACGCGCACTGAGCACTCCTTAACACGCGCACTGAGCACTCCTTAACACGCGCACTGAGCACTCCTTAACACGCGCACTGAGCACTCCTTAACACGCGCACTGAGTTATCCTTAACACGCGCACTGAGCACTCCTTAACACGCGCACTGAGCACTCCTTAACACGCGCACTGAGTTCTCCTTAACACGCGCACTGAGCACTCCTTAACACGCGCACTGAGCACTCCTTAACACGCGCACTGAGCACTCCTTAACACGCGCACTGAGCACTCCTTAACACGCGCACTGAGTTCTCCTTAACACGCGCACTGAACACTCCTTAACACGCGCACTGAGCACTCCTTAACACGCGCACTGAGCACTCCTTAACACGCGCACTGAGCACTCCTTAACACGCGCACTGAGCACTCCTTAACACGCGCACTGAAAACTCCTTAACACGCGCACTGAGCACTCCTTAACACGCGCACTGTGCACTCCTTAACACGCGCACTTAGCACTCCTTAACACGCGCACTGAAAACTCCTTAACACGCGCACTGAGCACTCCTTAACACGCGCACTGAGCACTCCTTAACACGCGCACTGAGCACTCCTTAACACGCGCACTGAGCACTCCTTAACACGCGCACTGAGTTCCCCTTAACACGAGCACTGAAAACTCCTTAACACGCGCACTGAGCACTCCTTAACACGCGCACTGAGCACTCCTTAACACGCGCACTGAGCACTCCTTAACACGCGCACTGAGCACTCCTTAACACGCGCACTGAGTTCTCCTTAACACGCGCACTGAGCACTCCTTAACACGCGCACTGAGTTCTCCTTAACACGCGCACTGAGTTATCATTAACACGCGCACTGAGCACTCCTTAACACGCGCACTGAGCACTCCTTAACACGCGCACTGAAAACTCCTTAACACGCGCACTGAGCACTCCTTAACACGCGCACTGAGCACTCCTTAACACGCGCACTGAGCACTCCTTAACACGCGCACTGAGCACTCCTTAACACGCGCACTGTGCACTCCTTAACACGCGCACTGAGCACTCCTTAACACGCGCACTGAGTTCCCCTTAACACGCGCACTGAGCACTCCATAACACGCGCACTGAGCACTCCTTAACACGCGCACTGAGCACTCCTTAACACGCGCACTGAGCACTCCTTAACACGCGCACTGAGCACTCCTTAACACGCGCACTGAGCACTCCTTAACACGCGCACTGAGCACTCCTTAACACGCGCACTGAGCACTCCTTAACACGCGCACTGAGCACTCCTTAACACGCGCACTGAGCACTCCTTAATACGCGCACTGAGCACTCCTTAACACGCGCACTGAGCACTCCTTAACACGCGCACTGAGCACTCCTTAACACGCGCACTGAGCACTCCATAACACGCGCACTGAGTTCTCCTTAACACGCGCACTGAGCACTCCTTAACACGCGCACTGAGCACTCCTTAACACGCGCACTGAGCACTCCTTAACACGCGCACTGAGCACTCCTTAACACGCGCACTGAGTTCCCCTTAACACGCGCACTGAAAACTCCTTAACACGCGCACTGAGCACTCCTTAACACGCGCACTGAGCACTCCTTAACACGCGCACTGAGCACTCCTTAACACGCGCACTGAGCACTCCTTAACACGCGCACTGAGCACTCCTTAACACGCGCACTGAGCACTCCTTAACACGCGCACTGAGTTCCCCTTAACACGCGCACTGAAAACTCCTTAACACGCGCACTGAAAACTCCTTAACACGCGCACTGAGCACTCCTTAACACGCGCACTGTGCACTCTTTAACACGCGCACTTAGCACTCCTTAACACGCGCACTGAAAACTCCTTAACACGCGCACTGAGCACTCCTTAACACGCGCACTGAGCACTCCTTAACACGCGCACTGAGCACTCCTTAACACGCGCACTGAGCACTCCTTAACACGCGCACTGAGTTCCCCTTAACACGAGCACTGAAAACTCCTTAACACGCGCACTGAGCACTCCTTAACACGCGCACTGAGCACTCCTTAACACGCGCACTGAGCACTCCTTAACACGCGCACTGAGTTCTCCTTAACACGCGCACTGAGCACTCCTTAACACGCGCACTGAGTTCTCCTTAACACGCGCACTGAGTTATCCTTAACACGCGCACTGAGCACTCCTTAACACGCGCACTGAGCACTCCTTAACACGCGCACTGAAAACTCCTTAACACGCGCACTGAGCACTCCTTAACACGCGCACTGAGCACTCCTTAACACGCGCACTGAGCACTCCTTAACACGCGCACTGAGCACTCCTTAACACGCGCACTGTGCACTCCTTAACACGCGCACTGAGCACTCCTTAACACGCGCACTGAGTTCCCCTTAACACGCGCACTGAGCACTCCTTAACACGCGCACTGAGCACTCCTTAACACGCGCACTGAGCACTCCTTAACACGCGCACTGAGCACTCCTTAACACGCGCACTGAGCACTCCTTAACACGCGCACTGAGCACTCCTTAACACGCGCACTGAGCACTCCTTAACACGCGCACTGAGCACTCCTTAACACGCGCACTGAGCACTCCTTAACACGCGCACTGAGCACTCCTTAACACGCGCACTGAGCACTCCTTAACACGCGCACTGAGCACTCCTTAATACGCGCACTGAGCACTCCTTAACACGCGCACTGAGCACTCCTTAACACGCGCACTGAGCACTCCTTAACACGCGCACTGAGCACTCCATAACACGCGCACTGAGTTCTCCTTAACACGCGCACTGAGCACTCCTTAACACGCGCACTGAGCACTCCTTAACACGCGCACTGAGCACTCCTTAACACGCGCACTGAGCACTCCTTAACACGCGCACTGAGTTCCCCTTAACACGCGCACTGAAAACTCCTTAACACGCGCACTGAGCACTCCTTAACACGCGCACTGAGCACTCCTTAACACGCGCACTGAGCACTCCTTAACACGCGCACTGAGCACTCCTTAACACGCGCACTGAGCACTCCTTAACACGCGCACTGAGCACTCCTTAACACGCGCACTGAGTTCCCCTTAACACGCGCACTGAAAACTCCTTAACACGCGCACTGAGCACTCCTTAACACGCGCACTGAGCACTCCTTAACACGCGCACTGAGCACTCCTTAACACGCGCACTGAGCACTCCTTAACACGCGCACTGAGCACTCCTTAACACGCGCACTGAGCACTCCTTAACACGCGCACTGAGCACTCCTTATCACGCGCACTGAGCACTCCTTAACACGCGCACTGAGCACTCCTTAACACGCGCACTGAGCACTCCTTAACACGCGCACTGAGCACTCCTTAACACGCGCACTGTGCACTCCTTAACACGCGCACTGTGCACTCCTTAACACGCGCACTGAGTTCTCCTTAACACGCGCACTGAGTTCCCCTTAACACGCGCACTGATTTCTCCTTAACACGCGCACTGAGCACTCCTTAACACGCGCACTGAGTTCTCCTTAACACGCGCACTGAGTTCCCCTTAACACGCGCACTGAGTTCTCCTTAACACGCGCACTGAGCACTCCTTAACACGCGCACTGTGCACTCCTTAACACGCGCACTGAGTTCTCCTTAACACGCGCACTGAGTTCTCCTTAACACGCGCACTGAGCACTCCTTAACACGCGCACTGAGCACTCCTTAACACGCGCACTGAGTTCTCCTTAACACGCGCACTGAGCACTCCTTAACACGCGCACTGAGCACTCCTTAACACGCGCACTGAGCACTCCTTAACACGCGCACTGAGCACTCCTTAACACGCGCACTGAGCACTCCTTAACACGCGCACTGAGTTCTCCTTAACACGCGCACGGCCTGCGCCAACCACGAACGGCCGGGGGGAGGGGGGGGGGCGATTTCAGCCCCGTATAATATATAAAAAACACGCAACGTAGCGACAAGCGGAAAACGGTATTGGATAGCTCGGGACAAGCTCTATCGCATGTGTATCGTTTTATATGTCAGGTCAATATTGAGGTCACCAAAGGTCATCAAAGGTCAGGTTTTCCAGTTTTAGGACTTCGCTGCAGAAACCCCCAGATATCTCAGGAACTGTGATTGCTAGGAACAAACGACAAGAAGTAATGGAAAGCTCTTGAAAAATGTAATCGCCAAGTTGTCCTTAAATCTTAACTCAGTTCAATAGTTTGGGCTCCAGAGGTTATTAAAGATCAAGAAGGCTATTTTTGTCAAAGCTTTTTCCGCAAATAACATTTTACCTACTCCAGATATGGTAATAATTTTGACGCCATCGTGTTTGTCTCGTCAGGACGCTTTGAATCATATGCTTGTTGACCAGGTTAGGTTAACATATAAATTTGACCTCAGGTCAATGTCAAGTGGTGACCCAAGTAGGTTATGTTGCATATTGGGAGACGTGTCTCGATGAGACAAGCACATTAGTACCGGTTTCACTTCTATATATTCATTTTTTCGAGAGTTATACAAAATGTGTTTGTGACCTCGGATGACCCTGTAGGGGTTACTGAACAAAAATTGCACCTGGGTCATCATGAATGGCCTATGATAACATGATCCAAAAGCAATTGAGCTGATATCATGCGTATTCTCGGAATAAGAAGCATTTGAATATTTCCCCATTGACTTAGAATGGGGAGGTCACGAAATTGACCCGACCTTAGGTCACTGATATAAAACAAAATCCGAGATAAACCAATTGTAGGTACCTATGGCCTTATGAAATTATGTAAGTTTGAAACCGATTGGCTAAAAACTGTGGCTGTGGTATGACCGTAAACTATTTGGAGGTGGGGTCACGTGACCTGGCCTGGTGACCTGACCTGACATAACCCGAGGTAAAAAATAAATCAGACTATGTGGGTAATTGATGCCCAAACATCTGTGCCAAATTTGGCGATGCTGCGCGCCGGCATTTTCCCGCTATTTATGAAAAACCGGAGGGGGAGCGGAAATCAACCCCTCCCCGGACGTGCGCGTGGCGGAGGGGTCGTGTTAATATTGAACTACGACGGGATTCAATTACAAGAGCTAGCAACGTGATCGTGTCTCTCTTCAGAGCCTGAATCAAGAGACTTCCTGAATCTGTATATTATATATACTTTGCATGTAACTGTTTCACTGGGTATGAATCATCAATGTAAACATGTTAGAGCGGTATGTACTGCGTATGTTATCCCCTCTGTTACCATGTGTGAGCCGAAGTGCCTACTAATCCTACCCCACTACTGGTTCGTTGGTTGCTGGTTCTATGATCTGGTTCGTTGTGTCTCGGTTATTGCTGTTCCACGCCAGCGTCGTTTGCAAATGTGCATTTTCATTTCAGCTGGCCTTCAGTACACCGAGCAGGAGCTGCGTTGCCTGAGGTGGGTGGCGAGGGAGAGCGGCGAAAGCTCCTCGCTCTGCGAAACACTTCACTGACGATGGTATTTAGCCATCTCCTCGTATACAGAGTCACCTGTTGTATCATGCTGAAGTGATCGGCTGAGTGGCTGTTGGACCGAATGAATGCCTTTTGAATTCCTAGACTTAGTTTAATCCCTTGCATTTGGCTTGAGTTCTCTAGATTTTCGCCAAGTGTATCAGCATTATGTAGAATGAATGAATGATTTAGTCCAGCTTTAGGTAAACATCCAAGTGAAAATTATGCTCACTTAAAAAAGTTAGGTTCATAATGGATCCGGAAATGTTCACCACTAAAACATGCCTGGTAGTAAGTCAACGTTGATATCTTGTCGAAACAACATATTTTAAAATTGTTCGGTGCACCTGTCCAATCTATTATGCATTGTACGTCTCGTATGTAAATGTGAAAAATTAGCGTGTATATATTCCCTCTCATATCTATGTAAATTTGTTTTGCGGACATGTTAGTTTCAACTGCACCAGAAACAATGACGGTTCCTCTCATTTTGATTTGTATTCATTATTTGATAAGAATCAGCCTGATTCGGAAGGCTTCATTTTAAACACACATTCAATGCAAAGTTGTGGTGAACATGCTAAAATGTGTTATTTTCATTTTGTTTAATCATTAAATTTCATTAAACCAAGAAGAAAATAAAGGGGATGGGGGTATATATGATACGTCTGATATACAGCTAAGAAGGCATCGGAAAGTTAACGGTAATGGTCCGCCCTTAAATCTTGCAAGCATAGTAAATTGAAAATCATTGGTGTACAATGCATAGGACGCCTTGATTTATCCAACATCCCAACATGGCATTGGTGACTACTTTTCACAGCGAAGATATTTGCTGCAAAATAAACCAATTTGTGTTCATTTGTATTTAGGCCCCACATTCCTCGTCATACTTTCCGTTCTTCAGTGCCCTGCAGGACTTTATTTTAACGTTGTGTCTATGTGTGTTCGTGCATACATATGTTTGTATGAGGCTTCCATGTGAAACGTTCGCTTATATAGATACTGTCCATGAAAGTGGATATGGTACGATGACTTACTTTATTATTGCTTTGAATACAGGTGACTGAAGTCATTTTGTGCAACAGACTGACAACATTCAGTGTGTATGCATGTGAACTTCATAGCCATTCGCAATCGACCACAATTATTTCCTAAAACGTGAACGTCTTACAACGGAAATATACCGAGCGGCATTGGATCCACATGTCAGAAGAGTGCTGGCTGGATCATTGTGGCTGGAGCGAGCTAGACTTGATTAGGCTATGAATCAGATCAGGTGTTGCGCATTTGCCACGCTTTGTTCGACCATCCATCATTTAAACAAGATTTCACGCCAGCGTCATACTGATCCCGACCAAGTGAATAACTGTGTTAAGATGTCTTAACGATGACAGCCTTTACCGCACATCCTGCACCTGCAGACTTAACCGTTAAGTCAACGGTGCTCGCAATAATCTGTGATGTACTTAATTGTACGGCCACTTAGGTTTTTGTTAAGGTGTTTGATGTTGTATTATGTTTGTTTTTTGCACCGTGCAGCACCTGGTATTGTGTGGGTGAGCTGGCGACTGTAGCTCGCGCCGCCCTGGCCTGTGTTATAACGTCGCTCTGTGACTTTTCAGTGAGACCTGCAGACGGCACCAGGTGATTGTGCTCAGTGACGAGATCTACGGACGGCTGAGCTTCAACAAACCGCACGTCAGCATGGCCAAGGTCAGTCGTGACTCCTCATTGCACGACCCGGGTCGTAATTTGACCTTGTCTGCAGTATCTGCAGGGGACAATGCCGATCCACTGCCATCAGTTAATCGGGGGGAAGTGTGCAGTGCAATGCCATATATGACACGCACATAACTCTCGGTTGTAATGCTTATGAATTATTTGTTGTATTATTTGCACTTGTTGAATTATGGATTGCAACACCGGTTTTGACTTTGTTTTGATAGCGACATGAAAACGTGACAGATTTTTTTCAAAGATTTGCAAACAAGGGGAGACTCAGTTTTACTGCATGTGGGTCCACTTTTCTAGGCTATCATCGGATCAATTCTCAATGTTAGCTTCAAGGTTAGCTTCAAGGTTGCACGGTTTAAGGTTCAAGATCGAACAAAGCTAGCTAGAAGACCATTATCTTTAGAGCCATTTTATCGGCTCAGACGAAATAAAATAAAAACGCTGATTACCGGGAGGGCGCGAATCGCCCGTGAGGTTTATCGTCAACTTACTGGATAAATTTACATTTGACCCGGTCCGACCCGGCCCGACCCGGCCCGACCCGGCCCGACCCGGCCATACAGACGCTTTTCGGAAACTAATAACTTTGCAACCACTGCTCCGATTGAGATTGAGTTTACACCATTGGATAGGTCCATCAAATCAATTTCTGTTTTGATATAGTGCGTTCTGATAGAGGTGGTACCACACCGCGTGGCAGTTGGCAAACGCGAACGTCGAAATGAACAAAAAACCTTGCTAAAATGATTCTTAATCAAAAATGGCTGTATTAATCTAAGCATTGATTTATACGCTGAAGCATGCAGCGCTCAGGACGTACTCCCTTTTGGCGGATTTGAGAAAGGAGATCATGAACAATTTAAAGGGAAATAATGACCTTTTTCCACTAAAATGGAGTTAGCACTTGAAATCGCCAGACGAGATCAAAATATATTGTAAATTCATCACATTTTGCATGAAAACTTTCCTACCGAAAGATATTTCAAGTTAAAGTTGATAAGCGTTCCACACTTTTAACGACCGGTACTTGCACTATTTCTGACCTTTTGTCAAGTACTTTTGGTCCTCATCAAACTGCGGGCTTTTCCCGTATTATTTTTTTACGCAATGGAGTGGAAAATATATTGTGCGTTCTGCTTGTTGTGATTATATGCCCGGCGATCTTCTAAAACTAACAGCGATTGGAAAAAGTGGCAATAAGATCGGAAGCTCATCGATGCACATCAACGCGGCATAGTTAGTGGTTGCGACCCTCAATTTTTGCAATTCGATTCATTTGTTTTCAACATTAGGAGTTGTGTATAGTTTGTCTGTGGCTGTATATAACACTATGCTTTATTTTATCATGAAAAATAATAATTTTTCCCAAAAAAACTAACGAACAATAACACAAAACTGGCAATTAAATCAGAAGCTCATCGATGCACATCGACGGCGACCTATTTAGCGTCGGCGATTTGTTTACAAAGTCATTGCCATGCTTCTCGGCGCACTTAACCATCTCGGCGCACTTGGCGAGTTGTTCCTGATTAGTATACCCAAGTCCCGTAGCAGGCTTTGTTAATGACGTCATTGGTGCCATTCTTGTGTAGCATTGCAAAATACATCTGATTTCGAGTTGAAAGCTAATTAAAGACTTATTCAAATGATTGTTTTTAAGTTTGAATTTTCTTGTTAATCATTATTAAAGGTATTTTATCACTGTATTTCATAGTAGTTGACACTTCAGAAATTTGTGACGTAATTATATTGTATCCAATATGCATTTCCCTCACCTTTTGCCATTGTGGCGCAGTGCCGAGTGCTTTGGGAATACTAGCTTGCCTGGGGTTCAATTCATTCCGCTCTTATTTTATTCGAGTTGGTATAGTTTGCATGTTGTTGTTATTCATGACTTATACTGATAGTCAGTCATGCATCACGGATGCTTCACGGATTGCTTCACGGATCATTGCGCTGCTCGAACGCACGCTAGTAGCGCTTTCGTTCTCCATGGCAACCAGGCGTGAGCCAATGAAAAGCCAGAACGTATTCCCTTTCTGGCTTTTGATTGGCTGACGCCTGGTTGCCATGGAGAACGAAAGCGCTACTAGCGGGTGTCCGAGCAGCGCTCAGTTTGATCGGAAATGTCACAGAGGCTCCACAAATGCCGCACTCGATGTTAACAATGGTAGGGAAGGACGAGTTTGTCAATGACCTTCATGATGTACACAAGGTACTTGTTTTGTATTTCTTCCAAACTTACAACTTTTAATTTGGGAATAATTTTATTTAATTCTTAAATTTAAATAAAATAATTTTAAAAATATAACGGGAGCCTAAGAAATTGTTGCTAACAAAATCAAAAGGTCATTATTTCCCTTTAATACAACTTAATTTGTATGTTGGCATGCATTGAGGCCTGGCAATTTTTCTGGAGGACTAAAATGACTAAAAATGACTATGTGTTACTACCACGTGTGCTGCCGTACTGTTTCATATTTCAAACCTGCTTTATCTTTACCAGAGCGCGCTGGCTCGGTCATCGCCAAAAGTGCGTTTTACTGGTCTGATACATAGCTTACTATTAAGACGGTAACAAATATGTGTGATAAAGAGAGCCCTAGTCATTAAATTTGGAAGAAGATTCAATTAATATTGAAATCAACATGTTGTTCGGAATAAAATCGTTCCTCAATACAGTGTCCGCGCCAATGAACTGATTTGAATAGCTTTTTCATAGATAACTGTACGTTACGTACAATTATCTATGCCTTCTAAATTTTGAAATGTTAATGATGTGGTAATAATTGAATTTGATACGGGCGCGTGTGAGACATGACCTTCGTAATGTCTGCTAATCACCAATCAATTTGGCTTACCCATTACGATTTCACATACGTAGTTCTTCTGCGAAATATATTACCCGCATCGTTATGAAAAGCAATTTTCTATCGCTAAATGGGCCAATTGAAGGCTCCGAACAACTGTGTCGTAATGGCGACAAGATTAACTCAAGGCTTCTCCTGTCGTTTTACAAGTTTATGGTGTATGATGTTTGCCAACATTCGTTGCAAAAACGCTGCCAATGCCAATGATAAAGAGTGGTATTTAACCAATAATCGCATTAATTACCTATCTTTACTATCTGTCCACTTGCAAGGCTTGCTGGCAGATCGGTTAGCTCGAGTTAGACCTGCACAAAATGTGGTCAACATGTGGTCTGAACACTCCTTGTATAATGCAGATGGCATTGACACTGGACATTGCTTTGCTAGGTGCATGACCTCATGAACGTCAAAATGTATGCAGGTTGATATGTGTGCAATCCATTGATGTATTATCCTTGTTCCTCTCATGACAATCCATTGATGTATTATCTTGTTCTATCAGCATATGAACCTTCAACGTGTTTGGGGAAAGGCAGGGGTGTCGCCGAGCATTTTTGAGTGTGGGGGAGGGGGTGTCGACTGAAAAGACGAACTTAATGTACCTCCATTTTTGTGCGTGTATTTAAGCCTTGGCGCATTTTTTATGTGGATTTTCATGTTATAGTAGGTACTTGTTATCTAGCGCCGCCAAGCGGCGCAAATTTTTGTACGGGTTTACCTGGTAAAACCCAGAAATATAGGCGGTGGGCCATGTAGAGGATAAGAAGCTAAAGATGTTATTAATTCAATTCAGCGTTACGAGGAACCGAATACGATGACGATGGCTTCGTTATGATGATGGCCACCGATGTAACGCCGGATTAAGAGTACCGCTCTAGCTAGTAGCCTTTATAGGGATTAAGAGAAGCGCTCTAGCTAGTAGCCTTTATAGGGATTAAGAGTAGCGCTCTAGCTAGTAGCCTTTATAGGGATTAAGAGTAGCGCTCTAGCTAATAGCCTTTATAGGGATTAAGAGTAGCGCTCTAGCTAGTAGCCTTTATAGGGATTAAGAGTAGCTACTAGCTAGAGGCTAGTAGCTACTTAAGAGTAGCTACTAGCCTATATAGGCTGCGCTACTCTTAATCCCTATAAAGGCTACTAGCTAGAGCGCTACTCTTAATCCCTATAAAGGCTACTAGCTAGAGCGCTACTCTTAATCCCTATAAAGGCTGCGGCTACTAGCTAGTAGCTACTCTTAATCCCTATGAAGGCTACTAGCTAGAGCGCTACTCTTAATACCTATAAAGGCTACTAGCTAGAGCGCTACTCTTAATCCTTATAAAGGCTACTAGCTAGAGCGCTACTCTTAATCCCTATAAAGGCTGAGGCTACTAGCCAGTCTACTACTAGCAGCATTTAAAGGCTACTAGCTAGTAGCCTTTATAGGGATTAAGAGTAGCTCTCTAGCTAGTAGCCTTTATAGGGATTAGGAGTAGCGCTCTAGCTAGTAGCCTTTATAGGGATTAAGAGTAGCGCTCTAGCTAGTAGCCTTTATAGGGATTAAGAGTAGCGCTCTAGCTAGTAGCCTTTATAGGATTAAGAGTAGCGCTCTAGCTAGTAGTCTTTATAGGGATTAAGAGTAGCTACTAGCTAGTAGCCGCAGCCTTTATAGGGATTAAGAGTAGCGTCCTAGCTAGTAGCCTTTATAGGGATTAAGAGTAGCGCTCTAGCTAGTAGCCTTTATAAGGATTAAGAGTAGCGCTCTAGCTAGTAGCTTTTATAGGGATTAAGAGTAGCGCTCTAGCTAGTAGCCGCAGCCTTTATAGGGATTAAGAGTAGCGCTCTAGCTTGTAGCCTTTATAGGGATTAAGAGTAGCGCTCTAGCTAGTAGTTCTTATAGGGATTAAGAGTAGCGTTCTAGCTAGTAGCCTTTATAGGGATTAAGAGTAGCGCTCTAGCTAGTAGCCTTTATAGGGATTAAGAGTATCGCTCTAGCTAGTAGCCTTTATAGGGATCAAGAGTATCGCTCTAGCTAGTAGCCTTTATAGGGATTAAGAGTAGCGTTCTAGCTAGTAGCCTTTATATGGATTAAGAGTAGCGCTCTAGCTAGTAGCCTTTATAGGGATTAAGAGTAGCGTTCTAGCTAGTAGCCTTTATAGGGATTAAGAGTATCGCTCTAGCTAGTAGCCTTTATAGGGATTAAGAGTAGCGCTCTAGCTAGTAGCATTTATAGGGATTAAGAGTAGATACTAGCTAGAAGCCTTTATAGGGATTAAGAGTAGCTACTAGCTAGTAGCCTTTATAGGGATTAAGAGTAGCTCTCTAGCTAGTAGCCTTTATAGGGATTAAGAGTAGCGCTCTAGCTAGTAGCCTTTATAGGGATTAAGAGTAGCGTTCTAGCTAGCAGCTTTTATAGGGATTAAGAGTAGCGCTCTAGCTAGTATCCTTTATAGGGATTAAGAGTATCGCTCTAGCTAGTAGCCTTTATAGGGATTAAGAGTATCGCTCTAGCTAGTAGCCTTTATTGGGATTAAGAGTAGCGTTCTAGCTAGTAGCCTTTATAGGGATTAAGAGTAGCTACTAGCTAGTAGCCTTTATAGGGATCAAGAGTAGCGCTCTAGCTAGTAGCCTTTATAGGGATTAAGAGTAGCGCGCTAACTAGTAGCCTTTATAGGGATTAAGAGTAGCGTTCTAGCTAGTAGCCTTTATAGGGATTAAGAGTAGCCCTCTAGCTAGTAGCCTTTATAGGGATTAAGAGTAGCGCTGTAGCTAGTAGCCTTTATAGGGATTAAGAGTAGCGCTCTAGCTAGTAGCCTTTATAGGGATTAAGAGTATCGCTCTAGCTAGTAGCCTTTATAGGGATTAAGAGTAGCGCTCTAGCTAGTAGCATTTATAGGGATTAAGAGTAGATACTAGCTAGTAGCCATTATAGGGATTAAGAGTAGCTACTAGCTAGTAGCCTTTATAGGGATTAAGAGTAGCTCTCTAGCTAGTAGCCTTTATAGGGATTAAGAGTAGCGTTCTAGCTAGTAGCCTTTATAGGGATTAAGAGTAGCTACTAGCTAGTAGCCTTTATAGGGATTAAGAGTAGCGCTCTAGCTAGTAGCCTTTATAGGGATTAAGAGTAGCGCGCTAACTAGTAGCCTTTATAGGGATTAAGAGTAGCGTTCTAGCTAGTAGCCTTTATAGGGATTAAGAGTAGCGCTCTAGCTAGTAGCCTTTATAGGGATTAAGAGTATCGCTCTAGCTAGTAGCCTTTATAGGGATTAAGAGTATCGCTCTAGCTAGTAGCCTTTATAGGGATTAAGAGTATCGCTCTAGCTAGTAGCCTTTATAGGGATTAAGAGTATCGCTCTAGCTAGTAGCCTTTATAGGGATTAAGAGTAGCGTTCTAGCTAGTAGTCTTTATAGGGATTAAGAGTAGCGCTCTAGCTAGTAGCCTTTATAGGGATTAAGAGTAGCGTTCTAGCTAGTAGCCTTTATAGGGATTAAGAGTAGCGCTCTAGCTAGTAGCCTTTATAGGGATTAAGAGTAGCGCTCTAGCTAGTAGCCTTTATAGGGATTAAGAGTAGCGCTCTAGCTAGTAGCCTTTATAGGGATTAAGAGTAACGCTCTAGCTAGTAGCCTTTATAGGGATTAAGAGTAGCTACTAGCTAGTAGCCTTTATAGGGATTAAGAGTAGCCCTCTAGCTAGTAGCCTTTAAAGGGATTAAGAGTAGCCCTCTAGCTAGTAGCCTTTATAGGGATTAAGAGTAGCGTTCTAGCTAGTAGCCTTTATAGGGATTAAGAGTAGCGCTCTAGCTAGTAGCCTTTATAGGGATTAAGAGTAGCTACTAGCTAGTAGCCTTTATAGGGATTAAGAGTAGCCCTCTAGCTAGTAGCCTTTATAGGGATTAAGAGTAGCCCTCTAGCTAGTAGCCTTTATAGGGATTAAGAGTAGCGGCAGCCGAAATAGCAGCTGCCGCGTGACAGACAAACGCAGCAAAAAATAACGTTTAAGAATTTGCGACAACACAGCTGAGTGTTACCACTGCCTGCGGTTAACCTGTTTTGAGAAATGCCTGCAGCGCAGCACTATGTCGGTAATAAGACTTTGATGACAGGTGGAGCCGAACAACTGCAGACATATCACATACCGTTCGCTGAAGCGGAACCGACCTTGTGATAGCCTTGGACGTGTATCAGACAGCGCTGACCCGCTGCGTCAGCCCGATAGCGAAGTAAAAGCGTACCGAGAGGGCCGATGCTTCTGATATTTATTTCAAGAACATTTCAAGTTACATAGTATCTTGGCTGTATAATGCAGATCAGAGTCAATCCCGGTTGCGCGGTTCCCGGACAGAGATGCTTGCCGTTTTGTATCGTGTGGTATCTGATCATATTGGATATCGATATGCAAGTAGACGAGCATAATCTGAATGCAGTATGTATATTCGGGGATCTTTGAAATGCTGGATCATTCGCATTATGTCAGTGGTATACGATGATTATGACATTGATCACAAAGTCGTATTTCATCATATGCTTGTGCTTTGCTTTATTGTTTTTGTTGGCCATGTGCTTGTACCAATACGCAATTCTAAACATTTTATATATAGTAATATGCATCTGATCCTGATGTGTCCTTCGTGTTTACTTACTTTCTCCAGCTTGAGTTTTATATCGAGTCTTCCTCTCCAACTTGCCCGAACCCTGATATAACCCTGAGCGCTCCCTAACCAAAAACTAATAACAGCACCTTCACCGGAACTTGACTGAACCCTGGCTGAACCCTGGCTAAACCCTGACTGAACCCTGGCCACACCTGACCACTCCCTGACCTCCCTGACCTCCCTGACCTCCCTGACCTCCCTGACCTCCCTGACCTCCCTGACCTCCCTGACCTCCCTGACCTCCCTGACCTCCCTGACCTCCCTGACCTCCCTGACCTCCCTGACCTCCCTGACCTTCCTAACCTCCCTGACCTCCCCGACCACTCCCTGACCTCCCTGACCTTCCTAACCTCCCTGACCTCCCCGACCACTCCCTGACCTCCCTGACCTTCCTAACCTCCCTGACCCCCCCCCCCCCCCTGCACCGGCAGTTGTACCCGGAGGGCACCATCCTGACGACGGGCTTCAGTAAGTGGATGAGCGCCGGCGGCTGGCGGATGGGGTACGCTCACTACCCGGCCACTCTGAGCCCTCTGCTGGCAGCCGTCCGCTCGGCCGCCTCAAACACCTACAGCTGCGCTCCAGCGCCGATGCAGAGGGCGCTGACGGTGGCGCTGAGGCCCGAGCACGCCGCCGAGCTGGACGAGTACACCCAGAGCTGCAACCGCGTGCTTAAGGCTGTCGGAGACTTCTGCAGCAGGTTAGAGCAGCCGGGGTGGTGACTGGGAAGCTGTAGGGGTAATGGGGTGATGGGACGTGATGTAAGTACAGGCTCCTGACCTGTGGTTCATTGCTTTTGTTGTCACTGTGGCGAGAAAACATGCACATGACACATAAGTGAGCTGTGGTCTGTGTAAATAAGATCGAAGGAATTGTTTTGCTCTTGGATAGATTTTATAATTTGGATTAGTATTGGTGCACAACGGGTCAGATAACGTTAGGGGCTAGGCAAACTATGTTCCATCTTCTTGCACGTAGAGCAATCGCCACTTTATTTGAAATAACATCCAACCTTATAGTTATAATAATACGACAGGGATCTGGTGCTGGCAATAGTATCTTAGCTCTCATCCCAACAACCTATCTCTCCAGAAGCTAGAATGAAGCTAAATCCCATAACAAAACTGAGCCACTGGTTCCTCCTGGGTTCGCATTGTGTGACACACAGGGAGCTGAAGGCCGTCGGTGTGAAGGGCACCGCCAGCGAGGGGGCCTTCTACTTCATGCCCGACTTCGAGGTGTGTAGGTCGGCACTGGCAGCCCGCGGTATCACCACCGGAGAACAGATGGTCGCCGCCATGCTGCAGCAGGCAGATGTCGCTGTAAGTCAACAATTATTGAAATAGATGTCGCTGTAAGTCAATACTGAATGCAATTGAGTCGCCATAATTCACTGTCAGCAGTTCGCTGAGTCGTCACAGATACATGTGTTTGGATCCAAGGTGGATCAATGTCGATAATGTAAGTATTATATGGGCGTGATAGTGCCCCTTGAATTATTATAGAAAGTAAAAACTGGTCGTTTTTCGCCCGAAGAACGACGTATCCCAATTTTAAGCCGACTCCGTAAACTCAGATGACGACTCCCTGCCCAGCTGCCTGACTGTATCCGCGCTCCCCAGCTGATGGCCAGCTCCTGCTTCCTGATGAGCCCCCTGGATCTGACGACCCGGTTCTGCTTCGTCTGCTTCGACGGCGCCGAGGCGCTGGCGGCTATGGCGGCCGGCGAGTCGCTGGATGACGCGTTCCTCGAGCTGCACTGCTCCGAGCTGGTGGCCGGCATCCGGCGTCTGCAAGCCTGGGTGCTGGCCAACTCCGCCTAGATGGCGCCACCAGCAGCAGTCCGACCCAGCGGCAGCCAACTGCCGTCTCTCCGGGGGCATCATATCTCGTCGAATGGGCTGTAGATTGTCAGATATAGATCAACAATAGATTGTCTATGACTGTCTTGTGCGTTCGATTGATTGGTTGTGCACCCAACGGTAGCCCAGCGGTTAGTTGGCAGCGGAAACCCAGCGGTTAGTTGGCAGCGGTAACCCAGCGGTTAGTTGGCAGCGGAAACCCAGCGGTTAGTTGGCAGCGGAAGAGGACTATGTCCACTTTCCAGCATCGTATGTGTTTCATGGTAGGAGGCAGAATGCTATTGGTGTTTGTGTTCCCCGTAGACTGTAATTCATCAATGATGAACACTGAATACAAAGGAAAATCAACCAATCTATCAAGTGTGTTTCTATCCTGCAGATGTCCTTCAGATTCCTGCCCAAATCCATAAATGAAAAAGACGCATTAGACTCCGATCTGAGACCTTGTTAAAATCTAGAGCATTTCAATCAAGGGGTCACTCCAGCACCACGCGGGAGGGTCCACGTGGAGGGTCAGCATTACGCGGGAGGGTCCTATCCAATACCAGCCTCTGATTGGCCGTGACGTCACCGGTACATGACTTGCTAGCCGGCATGCTCAGCGTGCAAATCCCATTGGGATCCCCCATTTAACTCGAAAACTAAAAAGGCTAGAGAGATGCAGAAAACAGCGTTCAAAAGCTATCTACAGGGCCATCCGCAGTTACCTAGGGCATTATTTGGCTCAGGTCAATATTGAGGTCACCAGAAGTCATCAAAGGTCACATTTTCCAAGTGAAGGACTTTGCTCTAGAAACCACCAAATATCTCGGGAACTATCATAGCTAGTAGCAAACAGAACAAAACAATCGAAAGCACATGAAAATTTAAATCGCCATAGTTTCTCAAATTTAAGCTCAAGTCAAGAGTTTAGGCCCCAGAAGTCACCAAACGTCACGAGGACATTTTTGCCAAAAAGTTTTCATAAATTACTTTGCATTGGTTAGGCATATAGCAGTAATTTTAACACCATCGTGTTTGTCTCATAAAGGCGCTTCGAAAGAACATATTAATGGTGACTTGGTTAGGTCAACTTCAAAAATTGATCTCAGGTCAAGGTTATTTGGTGACCCCGGTAAGTCATGCTGCATATGGGGCGACGCGAATCGACGAGACAAACGCAGTGGTGTCCTTTGCACGTCTCTATCTGTATTATATCAAAAGTTATTGGACAAAATGTGCTGGTGACGTAAGATGACCTCAGCCTTGCCCTGGCAGCACGCGGTATCACCACCGGAGAACAGATGGTCAGCGGCGCCCTCGTCTATTATCGGTTTGCGAAGTCAATGTCAGCGGCGTCCTCGTCTATTATCGGTTGGCAAAGTCAATGTCAGCGGCTTCCTCGTCTATTATCGGTTGGCGAAGTCAATGTCAGCGGCGTCCTCGTCTATTATCGGTTGGCGAAGTCAATGTCAGCGGCGTCCTCGTCTATTATCGGTTGGCGTAGTCAATGTCAGCGGCGTCCTCGTCTATTATCGGTTGGCGAAGTCAATGTCAGCGGCGCCCTCGTATTTGTATTTGTACATGCCGACACATCCACTCTTTCGTACATTGCATGATGTTATATAACGATGCACTAGTGCTATTCCGTGCCCGTCGAGATGTTATATGAGATGATCAGGTGATGTAGGAAAAGGATGGGACAGTGCGGCGCGTCAGCCATTTAGGCGCCGCGCACAGCGAGCTGCATTAGGAGGGGAAAGGATATAAAGTGGGAGTAAAAAGTACTGTGCAACAATATAAGGTATATACGTAAAACAATACAAACTCGATGGAGATGCAAGTGGTATTTCGCCTCGTTCGTCGTTCTTCGTTGGTTGTTTATTTCCGGCTTCGGAATGTGGCGCAATGTTAATACAAATTGCTATTTGTACTTCGGCATTGCTCTTGCCTCTTACAGCGTCATCAGCGATCTTGATCTTGATCAGCTTTGAACCATTATTTTGTTCGTGCTTGCCGGTACGATGTTTGCATCGAAAGATTTCTTCTTGCAGAAGTTCTTGTGAAAATCGCGTGCTTTTTGCCTCGTGACTTGTAAATTCAAGCGAGAAAATCTGAGCTCGCTTTCGCGAAACTTCACGTCATAATATTGAAAATGATGAAAATGTTGAAAATATAATTAAATATTACATCTTATTTAGAGTAGATGCATCACGAAAAATATCAAAAACACTATCTTCATTATCTTATCTATCGTCTGATAAAAACATTAACGGCGAATATCTTCTCTTAGCGCAACAAATCAACCTATTGGTAGAGCCTCGAAAACACGTCCTGCTTATCGAACTGAAGACCTGAAGTCGTGACCTGAAGTCGTCTAATATCGGGTGGCGAAGTCAATGTCAGCGGCGCCCTCGTCTATTATTGGTTGGCGAAGTCAATGTCAGCGGCGCCCTCGTCTATTATCGGTTGGCGAAGTCAATGTCAGCGGCGTCCTCGTCTATTATCGGTTGGCGTAGTCAATGTCAGTGGCGTCCTCGTCTATTATCGGTTGGCGTAGTCAATGTCAGTGGCGTCCTCGTCTATTATCGGTTGGCGAAGTCAATGTCAGCGGCGCCCTCGTCTATTATCGGTTGGCGTAGTCAATGTCAGCGGCGTCCTCGTCTATTATCGGTTGGCGTAGTCAATGTCAGCGGCGCCCTCGTCTATTATCGGTTGGCGTAGTCAATGTCAGCGGCGTCCTCGTCTATTATCGGTTGGCGAAGTCAATGTCAGCGGCGCCCTCGTCTATTATCGGTTGGCGTAGTCAATGTCAGCGGCGTCCTCGTCTATTATCGGTTGGCATAGTCAATGTCAGCGGCGTCCTCGTCTATTATCGGTTGGCGAAGTCAATGTCAGCGGCGTCCTCGTCTATTATCGGTTGGCGAAGTCAATGTCAGCGGCGTCCTCGTCTATTATCGGTTGGCGAAGTCAATGTCAGCGGCGTCCTCGTCTATTATCGGTTGGCGAAGTCAATGCGCCATCTCCGCGTGTCTCACTTGATTCACTGAATCACGCGTGAGCTGGTGACATAGCTGATGTGTGTGTGTGTGTGTGTGTGTGTGTGTGTGTGTGTGTGTGTGTGTGTGTGTGTGTGTGTGTGTGTGTGTGTGTGTGTGTGCGTGTGCGTGTGCGTGTGCGTGTGCGTGTGCGTGTGCGTGTGCGTGTGCGTGTGCGTGTGCGTGTGCGTGTGCGTGTGCGTGTGCGTGTGCGTGTGCGTGTGCGTGTGCGTGTGCGTGTGCGTGTGCGTGTGCGTGTGCCTGTGCGTGTGCGTGTGGTGTAAATGTCAGCGTATGTGATCTCTCGGCGGGTAAAATACGAGGTATAACTAGACATTGAACCTGTGCAGCTGACGCTCATGGAAAACGTCGGTGGGGATCACGTTCAATGCAATACCAGTGTGAATTTCAAGTTGTTCAAGTCGAATCGGAAGCGCAACATTAAGGCATTTTTCGGAAATGCCATTCAAAGTCGATCCGATCCGTGTTAAGTATAATGCTATCAGTCAGCACATGAATCCGAATTACGAGATCTAACAACTTCTAGGAATGTATATAAATCAGAAGAACAAACGATTTTCCAACGCATGGTGCTTTAAAAGTTAAAGCGTGGAAGCGTTCAGGCTTGAAACAGATACTTACAAATGAAATAACGCAAACATATTGTATTCGAGTGGGTGTTCGATGTGAATAGCGCAGTGACCGCGCGGCCTCGATTTAGGCACTAAACGCGTTCACTCCGTCACATCCTTGGACTGGTGGCGTAGTGAGGGTTGCCGATTAGAACCGTCCGATCATGCGGCGGCGGCATTGCCGCTGATCTGGCAACTCTGATCACACGCCTGAACACTAGAAACAACCGACTTGATCCAGTCTGATTTTCCAACTGTTGCTGATTTTCAGAACGGGGTTGCTTCATTTGCATTCTGAACGACGTAAATCTAGTGGATTGTTGGAAGTATAACTTACCGTCGCGTATTGGAGCAGACAATAACGGCACCGATGGCCAATTCGATAAAAGTAGACGACGACTCAATACTCTAGAGGAATGCAAATGAGCCAATAGCTGCGAAATAACCGATCCTATTTACCTATGCTGTTGGACTGTATAGCTCCTATGAACTTTACTTGTAATGCATCAGCACTTACCAACGTACTGAAACCAAAATGCACGGTATATCTATATGACAGCCTGAATAGAGAAATGATTCACACCAATGCTGCCAAAGACGAGATTACCGGCCTGGAAGCGAAACTGGTCTTAGACTCACTTGTTGGCAAACAATATTGCATCTTTCGTAATCTCCCGTCCGCTAATAACTCCAAGGATTGGTATTTTAGGCCTGGTAAAGTGAAGTGTAGTCGATCGCAGCACATTGGTCCTTAGCTAAACGTCACGAACACTTGTTGGGCTGTTAAATCGTATTGTCCTTGATCGGGTAAATTACTGACCAATGGCAATAACCGAGGCATACTCCGATCTGCTGCATACTGACAGTTATACTGGAGGGGACAGACTGACAGATCTGCTGCATACTGACAGTTATACTGGAGGGGACAGACTGACAGATCTGCTGCATACTGACAGTTATACTGGAGGGGACAGACTGACAGATCTGCTGCATACTGACAGTTATACTGGAGGGGACAGACTGACAGATCTGCTGCATACTGACAGTTATACTGGAGGGGATAGACTGACAGATCTGCTGCATACTGACAGTTATACTGGAGGGGACAGACTGACAGATCTGCTGCATACTGACACTTATACTGGAGGGGACAGACTGACAGATCTGCTGCATACTGACAGTTATACTGGAGGGGACAGACTGACAGATCTGCTGCATACTGACAGTTATACTGGAGGGGACAGACTGACAGATCTGCTGCATACTGACAGTTATACTGGAGGGGACAGACTGACAGATCTGCTGCATACTGACAGTTATACTGGAGGGGACAGACTGACAGATATGCTGCATACTGACAGTTATACTGGAGGGGACAGACTGACAGATCTGCTGCATACTGACAGTTATACTGGAGGGGACAGACTGACAGATCTGCTGCATACTGACAGTTATACTGGAGGGGACAGACTGACAGATCTGCTGCATACTGACAGTTATACTGGAGGGGACAGACTGACAGATCTGCTGCATACTGACAGTTATACTGGAGGGGACAGACTGACAGATCTGCTGCATACTGACAGTTATACTGGAGGGGACAGACTGACAGATCTGCTGCATACTGACAGTTATACTGGAGGGGATAGACTGACAGATCTGCTGCATACTGACAGTTATACTGGAGGGGACAGACTGATAGATCTGCTGCATACTGACAGTTATACTGGAGGGGACAGACTGACAGATCTGCTGCATACTGACAGTTATACTGGAGGGGACAGACTGACAGATCTGCTGCATACTGACAGTTATATCCGTGGTACTGTGCCGTGCATTTCCCAATACATGCCGTCGCCTTCGCGCGTCCCTGGTCAACTTCCACCGCATTGTAAAGTCGTAAAACGACGCATTGTAAAGTCGTTTACTTTTCCTGCGCGTATGCTACATTTAACCCTCGCCCGGGTAGGGCAAAATCACTACGTGTTCGGGTAGGGGGTGTTGGTGCGACCCCCCCCCCCCCCCCCCCCTTAGCGTTTCGCCCCTAATTGAGCTAGAGCTTCGGACAAAGACAAGCGTGTTGCTTGTGATGAGAGGAAGCCGCCGATATCCGGTTTTAAGATATTGGGTTATTAGGTGACCTCTGAAGTCATGTCAATGGCCCAAAAATCATCAAAATTGTAAATGCGTATAAATTGAATTGTATCGAGCTAGAATCGTGAATGAGCATATTATAATGTTTAATGGGTGCCAAATTCGTAATATCAGCGTCAAAAAATGTTCTAAAAACTGACGAATTCCAAAAAGGTCATGTCAGTTCATTGGAGGTCAATGGCCTCAGTTGACCTATGAAAAGGTCAATCGAGGTCACAATCTCAGTGGAAACCACAACTGTCACCTGGAAACACCTGTAACACCTGCTCATGAACAACAAACACTCGGAAACTGCCCAAGTTACAAGCATCGATACTGCGGGACGCCAGCTGCGCCTGGCATGACCTTGAGAAACAGGTCATAGGTCACGGGACATCGGGTTAAAAATGAAAAATTTCAGAGTATGTGGGATTTTTTTCTTCAAAAGTAAGGTACTGAAAGTTCCATGGAAATTAATTGGAAACTACGCGAGTTATTTCAGAAAAACCGAGGGGGTGGAATCCATCCCCCCCCCCCCCCCCACCGACCTGGACGAGGGTTCACTGCGCAGTACGCAATGCCCATTTTGTATTAAATGTAAGGGGAAGCAACTCGGCGCAGTGGTAAGATAGTTGCCTTCTGTACCGTGGACCATTTTCTATAAATACTAGCTACTTTTTGATGCAGATAGACAACTGCAGGGCGCTCATATACTCCTCTCCTCTAATAATAACTATCATATCCACACAGGATATGATGGTAAAACTTACTTGAGGTTGAGATAGTAACACCGATTCTATTGTAGTGCACTCACAAAATCACTACACACGACCCGGGTGTCAACTCCTGCCACAGGGGTTAATTTGGAAATTGAATCATGCGTGGGGTGTCATTGTTGATGCTTCGCTATGTCAGACACCTGCGTGGTGTGTCAGTGCCGACCACCATCGCATTGAGTGTTCGTCACCGCTGCATGGGGTGTCGAGGTGTCGCAATACTCATGCGGGGGAGCCGATTGACGCCTCAGCCGGGCGTATTTCAGGAGTTCGTTCACCACTGGGAGAGGTGTGACGGTCGCCGCTGCTTGGGGTGTCGTGACGCAGACGCACGCAGACGACGGCGCGGCGTTGGCTGCGCGCGCACATCACCGCCGGCCGGCCGCGCCGCCGCGCCGGGTCAGTAGAGCAGTGACCTTGGACGCGGCGGGTTGTGCATGTGCAGTGTGCGCGCGTCGACCGTTGTCAGTGTTCAAGTTGCCGTTGAGTTGCGAAAGGCTGTCAATCGTGCTGTCGTGATCGGAGTTATAAGTACCTAATTGTGAGTTGTGAGTGCGTTCTTTCGTGCGTTCTTTTGATCTTAGAAATGTACTTAGTTGTGAATTTGTGATCGATAAACATTAGGTATGATAGCGTCTATATGTTGCATGCCCTCCCGTCACAACCAATTGTATTGCTTATCCGGTCGGAGCTGCACCGACCAAGCTTCTATAAACATATGAATATACGTAGTTGACTGTTGATCCATAGTAACTATGATTATTTATGAGTATGCTTGATGATGCTGATGTGTGATGCTGGTGTTGATACATGGATATGTTTACAATAATTAACGGTTTTGTTAATCCAGTGGTTTTGCACTGAAATGTACTAATTTTGAGTTGCTCAGATTGGGAAGGTCTATACCTTAGGCGCGAGTGGCCAGTCAGGTCAGAGTGCTCAGATTGGCATGAGTCTTGCGAGTTGCGACACGTATCTGAGCCGGCGCCCGGCGGCGGCCGCCGCCCGCCATGCGTCTGCGTCACGACACCCCATGCAGCGGCGACCGTCACACCTCTCCCAGTGGTAAACGAACTCCCGCAATTCGCCCGGCTGAGGCGTAATTCGACACCCCCGCATGAGTATTGCGACACCTCGACACCCTATGCAGCGGTTATCAAGGGTGTTCCGTTAAACCTATACTACACCCCCATGCAGCGGCGATCACGGTTGTTCCGGTACACCTCCCTGAGTGCTAAAAAAACACCTTCCAGGCGACGTATTTTAGGTTGTGTGGGCATCACACGGGCTAGGGGTGTTGACACCTTGCGCAGGTGTTGATTTTTTGTGAGTGTGTAGTGATGGGAGAATATTTAGTATTTATAATCTGCATTAAAAGTTGACATGCAGTTTTGTTAGGTAGTGGGTGTCATGCACTTGCAGTAAATGTATCATAAGTTCATGGGTGGAACTTTAATGTAAATTGGGGTTGTACCTACAACCCCAATAATTTGGGAATTGAACATTACGCCTATGACAGTTAACACGATGTGTTACAAATGGGCTCTTAACAACTAAGTGCAACCCCAATTATTTAAAAAAAAGTTACACCTCTGGATAAGTTAACTCCTTGGAATGAATGTATGTTGTTGGAATACAAATATTTCGTGGTGTCTCTTCTGCGGAGTGTCTATACTGGTCGTTTAACGGCGTTTCACTGTCGATGTTTTCTCTCGATTCATGTTTATGTATATTATTTTGTTGAAGATAGGCTGTATGAGAAGTTGTTTCATTGCACCTTTCCATTTAATTTTCTTTCTATGCATGTTTATGTTTACATGCATTATTTTCAATGCTGCCGATGTTCGTCTATTGGTATGTCACTAGTGTGTGCCAGCGTTGGGCGTGGCTATATGAGGGTGGCTCAGGTAGAGACAGTAGCGCGGCGAGGTGAAAGTAATAGGCCGGCCGCGAATAGAGCATCCGGATAACCATACATCGGCTCGTTGGTCTAGGGATATGATTCTCGCTTAGGGTGCGAGAGGTCCCGGGTTCAAGTCCCGGACGAGCCCGTTCTTTATACATCAGGAAAGGTGGTAGTGGCTTATGTAGTAAAAGAGATTTCGTAAGCGTCTGTTAACCCGCGAGTTACTGGGGTATATTTCATAACGCGACTTACTTGGGGGGGGCTATTTCCCCCCCCCCCCCCCCCCCCTCGGATCCCCGGAACTACTGGGCCTCATGTAAAAATTCAAACGGCATTCGATAGCCCTGGGAAATTGATCGAGGGGAACATAATATTGTTGACTTCAGGGTCACCGATGATGTCACAGGTCAGGTCAAGACAAAATGTTTGACCGTGTCAAAATGTCTCGATGGATGGAATTGTCGCGCAAAATTGCGATATTAAACGCATAAGCTGTCGATAAATCGGTATGATTCGTGTGTCTGACACTTCTAAGTACCTTTCTTAGCTGTTTATGACCTTGGGTCAGGTCAAGGTCATCCGAGGTCACGAGGACAAACTGAAGATTACGGTCATTAGGCGTTGTAACACATGTTTATTGGTTTGTTTTTAGTCTAGAACGCTAAAAATGACCTTAGAACATTGTTTGTTCCATATAAATAGAAGTGAAAAGCAAAAATGGGAAAGCGTTTTTTATGCATAGTAATGCTGTGAAAGGTGGTCGATTTTTTGACATTTAAAGGTCATAACTCAGTCATTTTTGAAGATATAGACTTCGAATTTGGTACACATATTCACCGCACACGTCTCGATCACATGTATTCCGGTTTTGTGAAAATTCTGATTTTTCTTGATTTTGTTTGTTTTTAAATGTATTAGAATTTCTCAAAATATTGAATTTCAAAAACACTCAAAAATCCGAGATACCAGTTTGATAGCCCGGTCTATTGTCACTAGTTTGATGTAAGATAATTGAGTTTATCTTAAACATCGTACCTTTGGCAGCGTTTTCGGCAAACCATTATTTTGCAACAAAAACCGAAGAACATGACGTCACTCTAACGTCATTTCCGGTTGACCTATCATAGCCTCATATCCTTTTGCCAACCTGTGTAAAATTGATTTGAGAGAAGGTAACGCAAGTTTGGTGACGATACCGGTGTTCGTTTAGGAGTTATTTCAAAATAACGGGAGGGGGGGGCAAAAAATAGCCCCCCCCCCCAGTAAGTCGCGGGTTAACTCGCGCAGTGGAGGGGGGGGCACTTCGTGCCCCCCCCACACACACACACATGTTTTTCGTGAATAGCTCGTCAACGAAGCGGAGCAGAGCGGTGTTGTTTGCGCGACATTAACGCCAAATCAATAGCGGATCGATTGACGCAAAAAAAATCGAAATCGGTCGATAAATATTTGAGTTACATGGATTATAAGTCCAAGATGGCGGCCAGAATCGAAGGTCGGCACATCGATATTTTCGGAACCAACAGCAGGATCGGGATGATTCAAACGCCATTCGGTAGACAATGTCAATGTCCATCCCCTGAAATAACTTTGGACACATTGCTGGTGACCTGTGACGTCACAGAGGTCAAAATACAAAAATTGTGACATTTGACCTTCATGACTTCGATTGACCTTGAAGATATTGACCGAAGGTCGATAAAATTTAAGAAAATGTAGATCGTTATAGCACCTACTTACCCTGTAAGTTTCATTATTCTAGCTCTCATACTTTCGGAGATCTCATGGGGGGAGGGCACTAAAGTGCCCCCACCTCCCTCCACTGCGTGTTAGTTGGCATACCCCTCTCCACTGCGCGTGTTAACGTCCGTAAACGTTGGTGGTGACATTGCTATGGTGCATTGCCAAAAAGGCTACGAGTGTCACTACCATGGTTTGCTCCTGCCACAAACGTTATATATTTGTAATGGATTTTACACCAATGAATAAGATCATTGAACATCTTTCGTGAAGTTCCTGCAGAACATGTCCGATAAGTTTATGGGTGGAACTTTAATGTAAATTGGGGTTGTAGCTACAACCCCAATAATTTGGGAATTGAACATTACGCCTATGACAGTTGACACGATGTGTTGCAAATGGGCTCTTAACAACTAAGTGCAACCCCACGATTTTCAAAAAGTTACGCCTCTGCATATGTTAAATCATTCCTGAATCCTGATCAATGTCAAGGACAGTTAGAGGAAGTTAGGGGAGTCATACGCCCCTTCAACTTTCGCCAGATAAAACTGATTTATTCCTATGTATGTATTTATGTAATATGTATTATGTTGCAAATTAATATGAAAGGATTGAGGTCACATTTTTCCCTCCTGTTTTCAATGTGCTACTGCTTTTGATCTTGCTTGCGGCATCCACTACTTTGCTTTGTAAATGTATTTGGTTCCCTTTTCCACAATTGCACTGTCTTTTTGGAAACTGTATATGTGTGTTTTATGAATTATGATGTAAACAAAGCTAGTTTTGCCAGTGTTGTATCAATACATATACGTATAAAATTTGCAAATCGGTCAAAATTTGGACATTTTTGGCTTTAACCTAAATCAGTCGGTACTTGGTCAACCAAAATGCCTCCCATTCGGTATCGGTTTAATATCGGTCAGGCTTTGTTTGGAAAATGACATCACTAGTAGAGACTGACGCTGACATATTCCTCAGCGCTCAGTGATGACTGTCGTACGGGCATTTAGTTACCCACAGACGCCGTCTCGGCTTTTCCCACACAACGAGGTTGGGTTCGAGGGAGAGAAAGGAGGTAGGGGATGAGAGAGGCAGCGCCTCGACCCATTGCATTGCCTGCAAGATAAAATGTAGCCTGCTACATGAGCATAGGTTACAACTGTTATCATCTTATTATCATCATAATGTTAATTACGGCCATCCATCATATTATAGGTACATACATGCAAAACACTTACACCTCCAAGACAATAGAGACATGATAAGCTAAGGTCAATATTGAGGTCCCCAAAGGTGAACAAAGGTCAAATTTGGGAGACTATGGAGTCTGACCATTAGACCCCAAAATATCTCAGGAATTAAGCGAGCTAGAAGCAAACAAAAAATAACAATCAAAAACTGTTGAAAAATGCAATCGTCAATGCGTCATCAAATTTTAGATCAGGTCAATAGTAAAGGTTCCAGAGGTCACCAAGGGTCACGTTGGCATTTTCTTTCAAAAACTTGTGTATCTTCTTTACCTAATCAAGATAGAACGTTGGTTTTAGGGGTTGTTCTGTTTGTGGGTCTTATTATGGGTCATTCATTCGCGATCACCCTGTATATCTACAAAAATGATGTTATATCTCTCTCCCCTCTCCCCCTCTCCCCCTCTCCCCCTCTCCCCCTCTCCCCCTCTCCCCCTCTCCCCCTCTCCCCCTCTCTCGCTCCCGCTCCCCCGCTCCCGCTCCCGCTATCGCTCTCGCTCTCGCTCTCGCTCTCGCTCTCGCTCTCGCTCTCGCTCTCGCTCTCGCTCTCGCTCTCGCTCTCGCTCTCGCTCTCGCTCTCGCTCTCGCTCTCGCTCTCGCTCTCGCTCTCGCTCTCGCTCTCGCTCTCGCTCTCGCTCTCGCTCTCGCTCTCGCTCTCGCTCTCGCTCTCGCTCTCGCTCTCGCTCTCGCTCTCGCTCTCGCTCTCGCTCTCGCTCTCGCTCTCGCTCTCGCTCTCGCTCTCGCTCTCGCTCTCGCTCTCGCTCTCGCTCTCGCTCTCGCTCTCGCTCTCGCTCTCGCTCTCGCTCTCGCTCTCGCTCTCGCTCTCGCTCTCGCTCTCGCTCTCGCTCTCGCTCTCGCTCTCGCT
>JAXIVJ010007653.1:0-22500 GCA_036785665.1 Chirona hameri
TTAACGTTTGATATTATTAGGAGCATTATTATTACAACATTATTAGGAAACAACATTAACGTTTGACATTATTAGGAGCATTATTATTACAACATTATTAGAACAACATTAACGTTTGAGACCTTATTAGGGAGCATATTATTACAACATTATTAGGAACAACATTACCGTATGACATTATTAGGAACATTATTATATACAACATTATTATGAGCAACATAACGTTTGACATTATTAGGAGCATCTATAAGTTTGATTATTAGGGCAATAACAATAATTAGGAACAACATTACGTTTGACCATTATCAGGAGCATATTATACAACATTATTAGGAACAACATTACCGTTTGACATTACTAGGAGCCTTATTATTACAACATTATTAGACAACATAACGTTTGACAATTATTAGGAGCAATATTATATACAACATTATTAGGAACAACATTAACGTTTGCATTATTAGGAGCATTATATTACAACATTATTATGGAACAACATTACCGGTTTGACATTATTAGGAGCATTATTATTACAACATTATTAGAACAACATTAACCGTGATGACATTATTAGGGAGCATTATTATTACAAACATTATTAGGAACAACATTACCGATTGACATATAGGAGCATTATTATTAAAACATCTTTATGGAACAACATAACCGTTTGACATTATGTGGAGCATTATTCTTACTACATTATTAGGAACACATTAACGTTTGACATTATAAGGAGCAATTATTATAGAAACACTTTAGGAACAACATTTACCGTTTGAGACATTATTAGGAGCATTATTATTACACATTATTAGGAACAATCATTAACGTTTGACATTATTAGGAGCATTATTATTACAACATTATTAGACACATACCGTTTGACATTATAAGGTACATTTAGATTGCAACACTAGACAACAATTACCGTTTGACATTATTAGGAGCATTATTATTACAACATTATTAGGAACAGACATTAACGTTTGACCATTATTAGGAGCATTATTATTACAACAATATTAGGAACAACATTACCGTTTGACAATTATTAGAGCATTATTATTACAACATTATTAGGAACAACATTACGTTGGACATTATTAGGAAGCCATTATTATTACACTTTACAGACATTAACGTTTGACATAATTAGGGCATTATTATTACACATTATTAGGAACCACCATTAACTTTTGACATTATTAGGAGCATTATTTATTACACATTATTAGGAACAACATTACCGTTTGAAATTATTAGTGAGCATTATTATTAAACAACATTATTAGAACAACACTAACGTTTGAACATTATTAGGAGCATATTTTACAACATTATTTAGAACATCATTAACCTTTGACATTATTAGGAGCATATTATTACAACATTATAGGAACAACATTAACGTTTGGCATTATAGGAGCATTATATTACAACATTATTAGGAACAAACATTGAACGTTTGACATTATTAGGAAACATTATTATACAACATTATAGGAGCAACATTACGTTTGACATTATTAGGAGCATTATTAATACAACATATTAGGAACAACATTACGTTTGACATTATTAGGAGCATTATTATTTACTACAATGATTAGGTAACATCATTAACGTTTGACATTATTAGGAGCATTATTATTACAACATTATTAGGGACAACATTAGCGTTTGACATTAATAGGAAGCATTATTATTACAACATTATTAGGAACAACATTAACGTTTGACATTATTAAGGAGCATTATTAGTACAACATTATAGGAACAACATTAACGTTTGACATTATTAGGAACATTATTATTACAACATTATTAGGAGTCCACATTAACGTTTGACATTATAGGAGGCATTATGATACAACATATTAGAACAACATTAACGTTTGTGACATTATTAGGAGCATTATTATTACAACATTATTAGGACAACATTAACGTTTGACATTATTAGGGAGCATTATATTACAACATTATTAGGAACAACATAACGTTTGATCAGGGGCGCAACCATGGGGGGGGAGCGGGGGAGGGGGGGAGGGGGAATTGCCCCCCCCCCCCCCCCCCCCCCCCCCCCCCCCCCCCCCTCCCCCCCCCCCCCCCCCCCCCCCGGGGTCACAGGGGGGCCCAGCCGAGATTGGCCCAGATACATTTGCCTCTGGACTAAATGGCTTCGAAAGTCACGAGGGAGCCCACAAACCAGGCTAGGGTCACTCTGGTGCATGTCAAGTGGCCCTCAGTGACACTGCAGGGCTTTCGACGCCGGTCCCATGGGGGGCCTCTTGGGTATGTCCCGGGGCCATTGAGCCCACCGAGGGGCCCAAAAACTGTCCAGGGGCTTCTCGAGCATGTCCAGGGGCCCATTGAGCCCACTTAAGGCCGCAAAAACATGCCCAGGGACCTTTCTAACATGCCCAAGGGGGGCCCATTGAGCCCACTCAGAGCCCCCAAAACTGCCCAGGGGCCTCTAGGACCATGTCACGTTGTCCAGGGGCCAATTGAGCCCCACCCACGGCCCAACAAATCTGCCAGTGGCCTCGAGCATGGTCCAGGGGCCCATTGAGTATGTGCAGGGGCCTCTCGAGCCTAGGCCAGGGGCCCGCATTATAGTCTATGTTGGGGCCTCTTGAACCTGCCCAGGGGCCCATTATAGTTTTCCCAGGAGGCCATCTAGTCTGTTCAGGGGCCTCTCGAACCTGCTCAGGGGCCATTTAGAGCCTAGCCCAGATGCCTCTCGAGCTTTCCCAGGGGCACATTTAAGGTCTGTTCAGGGGGCCTCCTCGAACCTGCCCAGGGGCCTATCGAGCTTGCCCAGATGCCCCATTGAGTCTGTTCAAGGCCCTCTTGAACCTGCCTTAGGGGCCATTTAGAGTATGTTCCGGGCCCTCTCGAGCTTTCCGAATGGTCCATTGATCCCTGTTCAGGGGCCTCTCGAACCTGCCCAGGGGCTATTAGAGTCTGCTCACGGGGCCTCTCAGCTTGCCAAGGGGCCATTGGAGTCTGTCCAGGGCCCTCTCGAGCTTATCCAGAGGGCCATTGAGTCTGTGAATGGGGCCCTCGAGCCTGCCCAGGGGTTGCTAGCGTCGCCTGGAGCGCCTGCTATATCTGGAGCGCCTGCTAGTCGTGGTCGCGCGGTCATAATGAGCGGTAATGTGCTGTACTCTGACCCACCTGGTGGAATGTTTCTTGGGTTTAAAAATGGTAATTGTATAATTCTGATGCGTTTTTGAATTCGGGGTGGGGGGGGGGGGATGATGGTAGTACACAACAATTTAACAATTTTCTTCTCAGGAGAGTGTGTGCTGCAATATTTGTCTAGCCAGGGGCGTCGCCGATGGTGAGGGTCGGGGGGAGGTCTGGGCAAACTCCCCTCACTTTTAGAAGGCAGGGGAGGGACACCCCCCCCCCCCCCCCCCACGCACTTTTTGCGGTAAAATTTGGAAAACATCTCGTAAAAAAATGCTTTGTAGTGCAGTCAAAAATCCTGCCTATAGTCCGTCCACAAACTGGAAATTTCGCGCCGCTTCGCGGCATGACACAAGTTTCGCAATTGCTTTATGCAAATTTGGAAAATGGGAAAAGGAATTTAATTAAGTGTCTGGCAGAGGCTCTCCTTGGCGGTAATTGCTGGCCCCAGGGCTCATGCCCTTCATAATATATTCACTTATAAGTTTCAAGCAGGCTACATGTTTAGCTAGTTTGCCGAGTTCCGAAAAAGGCGACGCGAACGCAAAGACGAGGAGACCGGCACCCGGAAGCTGCTCCAAGCGGTGCACAATTTGCTGGACCGAAGAGCTAATAGTGGAAACCAGGCCAGGACCCAAGCCATCTCACCTCACGGTCTGTTCCAATATTAATATTTCGTTTTCCAGGACCTAAATTAACATTTTCACGCCGCTTCGCGGCGTCACATCGGTAGTCATCGTTATAACGAAGCCATAGTCATTCGTCATCGGTTCGTCGTAACGCTGAATTGAATGAATAGCATTTTTAGTTTATTATCCTCTACAAGGCCCACCGCCTATATTTCTGGGTTTTATCAGACAAAACCGTAGCTCTCGCTCTCGCTCTCGCTCTTCGCTCTCGCTCTCGCTCTCGCTCTCGCTCTCGCTCTCGCTCTCGCTACTCGCTCTCGCTCTCGTCTCGCTCTCGCTCTCGCTCTCGCTCTCGCTCTCGCTCTCGCTCTGTCTCTGTCTCTGTCTATGTCTCTGTCTCTTGTCTCTGTCTCTGTCTCTGTCTCTGTCTCTGTCTCTGTCTCTGTCTCTGTCTCTGTCTCTGTCTTTGTCTCTGTCTCTGTCTCTGTCTCTGTCTCTGTCTCCGTCTCTGTCTCTGTCTCTCTCAGTCACCCCCTCTCTCTCCGTCACCCCGCTCTGCCAGCCTCTCCGGTTGACAGGCGACTTGTGCGACTTGTTGTTGGCCATGTCGCCACACAGGCCGTAGATTGCCGCGGCCCACGTCCAGCATCGGCAGAATTAATTACAGGAGAACTCGGCCCATCTGTTACTGGGGTGGCTGACATTCCCAACCTGGCCACACGCAAACTGCGACGCGGTGCGGACCCAACGCAGGATTCAGACGGTCTCGAGTGGTAGACGATGGACACGGACGGCTGACACGGACGACAGACAGACGATGACACGGACGATGGACACGGACGAGGACACGGACGATGAACACGGACGATGGACACGGACGATGACACGGACAGCCGAACGGACGGACACGGAAGGACACGGAAAAGAAGGGTGAGTGACGGACGGAACGACCAACGATGGATGGAACGATGGAACGATGATGGATGCCGCTGGTTGAGAAACTTGCCTGGATGAAGAGAACAAGTTATAATGAGAATAAAATAAACCGTAAACCTCATAATAAGTATGTAAACCGAAGGTTGGTTTCACATGGATAACACTATTCTTTAGAATTGTGTTTCCATTGGAAACAAAACCTGAGCTAAAGTAATAAATTAAGGGCCGAAATTATATTAGATATTTCGCTATTGAAGCTTCGTCAGCATTGATTAACTTCACACAGAGTTTTCGCCAACCTTAGATCTATAGAACAAGTTATATTCAGTAGCAGAGGTGAAGTAAGCGCGTACTCTGTAGTTAACAGCATACAATACGGAGCCGTATAAACTATATCAGGAGTCTCAGGGCTGTCTGCTCGGGTCAATCTCCGGCTCTCAAAAAACAGTTTTTATCCTTCAAGCCAACGACAGTCCAGTCCGTATCACTGCTATCGACCCCTGGTTGACAACGGGGTATGCCCGTCGAGATAGCCATCAGACTTGTCCGTCAAGACATAGTCCATGTTCTTTTTGACGGACATGCAGCAAAACTTCTCATCCGTCAACATAACGGAACTATGGCGGACGTCACCCTCTTCTTTACGAATGAACAATACGAAGAACTGGCACCATCCAACACCGGTCCGGAATACTTTCCGAGCCACTTTTCAGGTCAGGCCGACCACCAGGCGCTGGTGCCGGCATACCACCACGGTGAACTGCACCGCCAGAGACGCGCTGCAGGCCCGCGACCGGACAACCGTGTCGCCGCGGCGTTCGGGCATTGGCGGCGTTCTGGTGTGAGCATCTGTCACTGGTCTGTGGCACTAGAGACCGCGGCAGACCGCGGCCACCCTGGTCTGGCGGGCGTCCGACCACACGGCCGTCGGTCTATGGCCGGTGTAATGCCCGGCCCAGAGACGCAGGCCGTGCTGTTTCACCCACCAGCGCCGGAAACCGGGCCGATTTTTGTTTCTTGTGTCCATCATTAGGCCTGCCGACGCCGGCCACGATTAGAGGGAGAAGTGAGGACGGCGTGAGGACGGCTGTGAGGACGGGCGTGAGGACGGAGTGAGGACGGAGTGAGGACGGAGAGATGAGACGGAGTGAGGACGGTGTGAGGACGGCGTGAGGACGGCGTGAGGACGGAGTGAGGACGGTGTGAGGACGGAGTGAGAGGAACGGAGTGAGGACGGAGTGAGGACGGAGTGAGGACGGAGTGAGAACGGTGTGAGGACGGAGTGAGGACGGAGTGAGGACCGGCGTGAGGACGGCGTGAGGGCGGTATGACCTCATGGCGGTCTCAGAAGGTCTCAGAATGGTTTAAAATGGTATTAGTTTCGACTCGGGGACGACCAAAGAACGGTCTCTACGTTTCAACATGGTTTAGGATCTCAAAACGCCGTTTGTGACGTTCTACAGACGTTCTACCGTCGATCCAATGCCGATCTTCGGACGGTCTCAGCTTGTTCCCAGCAACAGCTATCGCTGCCGTCGCCATCTGTCCGGTCCCGCTGTCCGTGTGTGAGTTCTCCGCTGGCGGCTGTTTTCCTTTCATTAGCGCCGAACGCCGCGCAACGTGACATTTTTTTCTCAAGTCAAACACCATGCGTGCCTCCACCAGGGTGTGTTTACCCGCGTGTCGGACTTGGCCAGCCGACCGCCTAGCCTGTTTTCATGCGGGTTCAAGGCCTGTTTGTTTTAAATTCGCCGCCATCCTGTATTGGTTACGTAGCGGCAAGCGCAGCTCGGGCGAGGGCTGGGGGCGGGGCGGCGCGGCAGCGCGGGAGGGCGGGACAAACGGGCAGTCATACAGCGTGGCCCCACACAACAGCCAGCGTCAACACGGAACAAGGCGGACTTCATGTTAGCCCAGCCCAGCATGACGGAGACGGAGCATGTGCTCTGCAGGGCGAACCCGGTGTATTAAGACCGTGCCAGCCGCGCCTACGTCTGTGGCGACCGCAACGCCGACGGCAGCGACCAGCAATCCGTATCCCGGTCCCGTCTCCCCGGTCCCGTATCCCGGTCCCGTATCACCGGTCCCGTATCCCGGTCCGTATCCCGGTCCCGTATCCCGGTCCCGTATCCCGGTCCGTATCCAGGGTCCCGCATCCCGGTCCCGTATCCCGGGGTTGGGTGGGGGGGGGGGGACCCGGTCCCCCATCCCTCGGTGACCGCTGCTGACGTCAGTCAGAACTCGCTGCCTCTCAGAACGTCCCTGTCGCGGCTCTCGAGAGTCTCCCCGAGGCACTCTCGCTCCGAAGGGGCCTCGAGTTGACATGCATAACACACCCAGCCGCCTCTCGGGCCCGCCTCATGCAGCTGACACCGATGCCGTGCGGTCACGGTCGGCTTTGTGCCACGGCGAGGCGCCTCCCTTCTCCGTGACAATCACACGACATTCTGCTCTCTCCGCCGTGTGTCGCCCGCGACTGGGCTGAGAGAGGAGCGGCCGGCGGAATCCACTCCCTCGGCCCCCGCACCGGTAATCCTCAGACAAGGAATGATAATATTGTCCAGCGGCCGCCCACGAATGATAATATATCCAGCGGCCGCCCAAGGAATGATAATATGTCCAGCGGTCGCCCAAGGAATGATAATATGTCCAGCGGTCGCCCAAGGAATGATAATATGCCCAGCGGCCGCCCAAGGAATGATATATGTCCAGCGGTCGCCCAAGGAATGATAATATGCCCAGCGGCCGCCCAAGGAATGATAATATGTCCAGCGGCCGACCAAGGAATGATAATATGTCCAGCGGCCGCCCACGGAATGATAATATGTCCAGCGGCCGCCCAAGAATGATAATATGTCCAGCGGCCGCCCAAGGAATGATAATATGCCCAGCGGCCGCCCAAGGAATGATAATATGTCCAGCGGTCGCTTAAGGAATGATAATATGCCCAGCGGCCGCCCAAGGAATGATAATATACCCAGAGCGCCGCCCAAGGAATGATAATATGTCCAGCGGCCGCCCCAGGAATGATAATATGCCCAGCGGCCGCCCAGGAATGATAATATGTCCAGCGGCCGCCCAAGGAATGATAATATGTCCAGCGGCCGACCAAGGAATGATAATACGCCCAGCGGCCGCCAAGGAATGAGATATGTCCAGCGGCCGCCGAATCAGCCCACCAGATGCATCTCAATGGCTTCGGAAACTCCGAAGCCGTTTTTCAACGGTTTTGCGACGTGCCTCGGGCCTCGACTCGTGTTGAATGCCTCTCGGGCCTCGACTCGTGGTTGAAATGCCTCTCGGGCCTCGACTCGTGTTGAAATGCCTCTCGGGCCTCAACTCGTGTTGAATGCATCGGGCCTCGACTCGTGTTGAATGCCTCTCGGGCCTCGACTCGTGTTGAATGCCCTCTCGGGCCTCGACTCGTGTTGAATGCCTCTCGGGCCTCGACTCGTGTTGAATGCCTCTCGGGCCTCGACTCGTGTTGAATGCCTCTCGGGCCTCGACTCGTGTTGAATTTCCTCGGGCCTCGACTCGTGTTGAAATGCCTCTCGGGCCTCAACTCCGTGTTGAATGCCCCGGGCCTCGACTCGTGTTGAAATTCCTCTCGGGCCTCGACTCGTGTTGAATGCCTCTCGGGCCTCGACTCGTGTTGAATGCCTCTCGGGCCTCGACTCGTGTTGAATGCCTCTCGGGCCTCGACTCGTGTTGAATGCCTCTCGGACCTCGACTCGTGTTGAATGCCTCTCGGGCCTCGACTCGTGTTGAATGCCCTCTCGGGCCTCGACTCGTGTTGAATGCCTCTCGGGCCTCGACTCGTGTTGAATGCCTCTCGGCCTCGACTCGTGTTGAAATGCCTCGGACCTCGACTCGTGTTGAATTGCCTCTCGGGCCTCGACTCGTGTTGAATGCCTCTCGGGCCTCGACTCGTGTGAAATGCCTCGGGCCTCGACTCGTGTTGAATGCCTCTCGGACGAGGTCGGATTTCTCCGAGCTGTGGTTATAGACAGAGGCGGGCTGGAGGCCCGTATGCGGCCGCTGCGCCTCGCCCCATCGAACTTTATTTTTCGCCAGAAGCAATCCGTCGGTCCGAATGCAAACTTCCGTAATCAATTTTCGGCTCTGCTCGTCTGAGGCGGAGCGCGGCGGCGGCGGCTCCAGCAGAGGACGTGTCGCTCAGACTGGCGCGGAAAACACTGCGCCACTGCCGCGCCCGCGCCACTTCTGCCGCCACCACCGCCGCCCTGCCACACTAGTTACACGCCATGACAAAACACAGCGGCCCTGATTAAGCTTAGCGGGGGACATACGTGGTAACCCTGCGGTCATAACTGGCCGACGTAAATTACCGGCGGCCAGCCCAAGTCTAATCAGCGGGGTCGTCCACACAGCGGCCGCCAGACGCCGAGAAACAAATGGTAATGAATAGTAAAATATGAATATTCAGCCGCGGCGTGAGCCGGCCGGCCGGAGGTTGATCACTTTTCGAGGCTGTAATCCCTCCTGGGAAACCACGGCTGAATAGCAATTGTTCGACACAGTATTATTCACAGCTGTTTTTCATGTGAGGGGATTGGCTGCGTTCGGCCTAAGGGCCCCCATGTGGCGGGCGGCTCTTCAGACAATGTATTAAACGAAGGGACGGGGAGGAGCGATGCGCAGCGGCGGAAATTAATGTAACGAGTGGCGCATGAAGGAACGAGAAAAAGAGGAAACAAGAGCAATATGAGAGATTCGAGTGACAAAGAAAGGGAATGAGGAGAGAAAAGAGAACAACAGATAGAAGGGAAGAGAGAAAGAGAGAAAGAGAGAGAAGAAGAGAGAAGAGAGGAAGATGACGAAGAGAAGAGAGAAGAGAGAAAGAGGAGAAAAGAGAGAAATAGAGAAAGATAGAAAGATAGAAAGAGAGAAAGAGAGAAAGAGAGAAAGAGAGAAAGAGAGAAAGATGAGAAAGAGAGAAAGAGAGAAAGATGAGAAAGAGAGAAAGAGAGAAAGAGAGAAGAGCGCAAGAGAGCGCAAGAGAGCGCAAGAGAGCGCAAGAGGGAAAGACAGAAAGAGATAAAGAGAAAGCAAATGAGAAAGAAAGAAATGATATAGAGATAGAAAAGAGAAAGAGACAAGAGAAGAGAGCAGAGCAAATAATAAAGCGGAAAGAGGGCGGGCGGAGTATCTCTGAGAATGCAGTGGTTCTTCTCAGGACGACAGCGGGTTGCGGGCCGTCGAGTGTGGAGTGATCTGAGTGGTTCTTCTCAGGCGACGGAGCGGGTTGCGGACCGTCGAGTGTGGAGTGATCTGAGTGGTTCTTCTCAGGACGACAGCGGGTTGCGGGCCGTCCAGTGTGGAGTGATCTGAGTGGTTCTTCTCAGGACGGCAGCGGGTTGCGGGCCGTCGAGTGTGGAGTGATCTGAGTGGTTCTTCTCAGGACGGCAGCGGGTTGCGGGGTTGTCCAGTGTGGAGTGATCTGAGTGGTTTCTTCTCAGGACGAGAGCGGGTTGCGGGCCGTCCAGTGTGGAGTGATCTGAGTGGTTCTTCTCAGGACGGCAGCGGGTTGCGGGCCGTCGAGTGTGGAGTGATCTGAGTGGTTCTTCTCAGGACGGCAGCGGGTTGCGGTTGGTCCAGTGTGGAGTGATCTGAGTGGTTCTTCTCAGGACGAGAGCGGGTTGCGGGCCGTCCAGTGTGGAGTGATCTGAGTGGTTCTTCTCAGGACGGCAGCGGGTTGCGGGCCGTCGAGTGTGGAGTGATCTGAGTGGTTCTTCTCAGGACGGCAGCGGGTTGCGGGCCGTCGAGTGTGGAGTGATCTGAGTGGTTCTTCTCAGGACGGCAGCGGGTTGCGGCCGTCGAGTGTGGAGTGATCTGAGTGGTTCTTCTCAGGACGGCAGCGGTTGCGGGCCGTCGAGTGTGGAGTGATCTGAGTGGTTCTTCTCAGGACGACAGCGGTTGCGGCCGTCGAGTGTGGAGTGATCTGAGTGGTTCTTCTCAGGACGGCAGCGGGTTGCGGGTTTGTCATGTGTGGAGTGATCTGAGTGGTTCTTCTCAGGACGACAGCGGGTTGCGGGCCGTCGAGTGTGGAGTGATTTGAGTGGTTCTTCTCAGGACGACAGCGGGTTGCGGACCGTCGAGTGTGGAGTGATCTGAGTGGTTCTTCTCAAGGACGGGCAGCGGGTTGGCGGGTTTTTGTCCAGTGTGAGGTGATCTGAGTGGTTCTTTTCAGGACGACAGCGGGTTGCGGGCCGTCCAGTGTGGAGTGATCTGCGCTTGTTGAGTGCGGTGGGACGACTCCCGGCCGAGCAACCCACCAATTAGGGGCCATCAGATACGCCTCGTCCCGTCCGGACTCCGGCTAACAGCTCATCAGCTGCCTGCTGTTGAGCAGCCGTGGGAGACGAGCGAGACGACGTGACACGACAGAGACGACAGAGACGACAGAGACGACGGAGACGACGGAGACGACGGGAGATGACGGAGAAGACCGAGAAGACGGAGACGACGGAGACGACGGAGACGACGGAAACGAGCGGAGATGACGGAGAAGACGGGGACGACGGAGACGGACGGAGACGACGGAGACGAGCGGAGACGACGGAGACGACGGAGACGACGGAGACGAGATGAAGAGACGAGCGAGACAACGGAGAAGACGGAGACAACGGGAGATGACGGAAGATGACGGAGATGACGAGGAGATGACGGGACGGTCCCGATATGATTAGAGACGGTCGGAGAACGACGGGAGGATCGGAGATGACCGGGAGACGATGGAGAATGGTGGGAGACGATGGAGAATGAGAAGGGGAAGGAAGATGGAGAATGATAAGGGAAGGAAGATTGAGAATGAGAAGGGGAAGGAAGATGGAGAATGAGAAGGGGAAGGAAGATGGAGAATGAGAAGGGGAAGGAAGATGGAGAAGGAGAAGGGAAGGAAGATGGAGAATTAGAAGGGAAGGAAGATTGAGAATGAGAAGGGGAAGGAAGATGGAGAATGAGAAGGGAAGGAAGATGGAGAATGAGAAGGGGAAGGAAGATGGAGAATGAGAAGGGAAGGAAGATGGAGAATGAGAAGGGAGGAAGATGGAGAATGAGAAGGGAAGGGAGATGGAGAATGAGAAGGGGAAGGAAGATGGATAATGAGAAGGGAAGGAAGATGGAGAATGAGAAGGGAAGGAAGATGGAGAATGAGAAGGGAAATGAGATTAAGAATGAGAAGGGAAGGAAGATGGAGAATGAGAAGGGAAGGAAGATGGAGAATGAGAAGGGAAGGGAGATGGAGAATGAGAAGGGGAAGGAAGATGGATAATGAGAAGGGAAGGAAGATGGAGAATGAGAAGGGGAAGGAAGATGGAGAATGAGAAGGGAAGGAAGATGGAGAATGAGAAGGGAAATGAAGATTAAGAATGAGAAGGGAAGGAAGATGGAGAATGAGAAGGGGAATGAAGATTAAGAATGAGAAGGGAAGGAAGATGGAGAATGAGAGGAAATGAGATTAAGAATGAGAAGGGAAGGAAGATGGAGAATGAGAAGGGGAAGGAAGATGGAGAAGGAGAAGGGGAAGGAAGATGGAGAAGAGAAGGGAAGGAAGATGGAGAAGGAGAAGGGGAAGGAAGATGGAGAAGGAGAAGGGGAAGGAAGATGGAGAATGAGAAGGGAAGGAAGATGGAGAATGAGAAGGGAAATGAAGATTAAGATGAGAAGGGAAGGAAGATGGAGAATGAGAAGGGGAAGGAAGATGGAGAAGGAGAAGGGAAGGAGATGGAGAATGAGAAGGGAAGGAAGATGGAGAATGAGAAGGGAAGGAAGATGGAGAACGACAGATGACCAGGTGGAGAGAGGTCGGAAAATTTAGGGACGAATGACGGACGACTGAGAGAAGCAGTCAGCAGTCCGAGGCTCCTCTAATGGCGCACACGGCGCGACCATCAGAGGAGCCTCCCGGGGACTGTCCCGTATAATGATCCTCTGATGGCGCACACGGCGCGCCATCAGAGGAGCCTCCCGGGGCTGTCCCGTATAATGATCCTATGATGGAGAGGAGCCTCCCGGGGACTGTCCCGTATAATGATCCTCTGATGGCACACACGGCGCGCCATCAGAGGAGCCTCCCGGGGACTGTCCCGTATAATGATCCTCTGATGGCGCACACGGCGCGCCATCAGAGGAGCCTCCCGGGGCTGTCCCGTATAATGATCCTATGATGGCGCACACGGCGCGCCATCAGAGGAGCCTCCCGGGGACTGTCCCGTATAATGATCCTCTGATGGCACACACGGCGCGCCATCAGAGGAGCCTCCCGGGGGCTGTCCCGTATAATGATCCTATGATGGCGCACACGGCGCACCATCAGAGGAGCCTCCCGGGGACTGTCCCGTATAATGATCCTATGATGGCGCACACGGCCCGCCATCAGAGGAGCCTCCCCGGGGACTGTCCCGTATGGCGCACACGGCGCGCCATCAGAGGAGCCTCCCGGGGACTGTCCCGTATAATGATCCTCTGATGGCGCACACGGCGCGCCATCAGAGGAGCCTCCCGGGGACTGTCCCGTATGGCGCACACGGCGCGCCATCAGAGGAGCCTCCCGGGGACTGTCCCGTATAATGATCCTATGATGGCGCACACGGCGCGCCATCAGAGGAGCCTCCCGGGGACTGTCCCGTATAATGATCCTATGATGGCGCACACGGCGCGCCATCAGAGGAGCCTCCCGGGGACTGTCCCGTATGGCGCACACGGCGCGCCATCAGAGGAGCCTCCCGGGGACTGTCCCGTATAATGATCCTATGATGGCGCACACGGCGCGCCATCAGAGGAGCCTCCCGGGGACTGTCCCGTATAATGATCCTATGATGGCGCACACGGCGCGCCATCAGAGGAGCCTCCCGGGGACTGTCCCGTATAATGATCCTCTGATGGCGCACACGGCGCGCCATCAGAGGAGCCTCCCGGGGCTGTCCCGTATAATGATCCTATGATGGCGCACACGGCGCGCCATCAGAGGAGCCTCCCGGGGACTGTCCCGTATAATGATCCTATGATGGCGCACACGGCGCGCCATCAGAGGATCCTCCCGGGGACTGTCCCGTATAATGATCCTCTGATGGCGCACACGGCCCGCCATCAGAGGAGCCTCCCGGGGCTGTCCCGTATAATGATCCTATGATGGCGCACACGGCGCGCCATCAGAGGATCCTCCCGGGGACTGTCCCGTATAATGATCCTCTGATGGCGCACACGGCCCGCCATCAGAGGAGCCTCCCGGGGCTGTCCCGTATAATGATCCTATGATGGCGCACACGGCGCGCCATCAGAGGAGCCTCCCGGGGACTGTCCCGTATAATGATCCTATGATGGCGCACACGGCGCGCCATCAGAGAAGCCTCCCCGGGGCTGTCCCGTGTACGAGCTGCTTCTCTCCCACGGCGCTCGTTCACGGGATCATCTCCTACGCTATATTACTATACCGCTTTCATTCCGTCCAGCCAGCCGTGATGCGATCGGGTGTGAGGCCGGTACTTAGATAGTAATCCCCATTTCCGTCCCCGCGAAAAACGCAGGGCAACGATGCACCTGATCCCTTAGATCCCCGGGCTTCCGTCCCTTCCTGAATCCCCCTCCAACCCCGTCCCCTAGGTGGAGTCCTGTGAACTTATACCGTGCATTAACCACGTCCGCGCTATCCCAGGGAGAATGTGCCGGACCTGTGGTACATAGGTGCACCGGAGCGGAGCGTGCGTTGGGGCCTGTCGGGTACCGGAGCCGCCGGAACCACCCCCTCCGCCCGCCCCGTCGGCCCGGGCCAGCCGCCCAATATCGGGTTCCGCTGTGAAAATGTTTTCGGAGCCGGGGGGCGTACGTCAGGCCGCGTGGGGCGGAGGGGGCAGGGCGAAGGGGGCGGGGTGGGGGTGGGAGGAACTGGCGCCGCGGCTGGTCGGGCGATATTACGGCACCAGATCGTGTTATTACAGCCGCACGTCAATGTTCGCGCGGACCGCACATAGTGATGATGGCTCGCCACTGGCAGGCAGGCCTGCAGGTATAACACGCGATCTGGTCTGGCAGCCCAGTGGCAGCATTGGGCTCAGGTGGGCGTCTGTGGTACAGACCGCATGATTATATTTCCTGCGGTGCGAGGTGGTATGTGCGAGATTTTGACACCCTGAGTTCCCATTCAATCGTCTCCCCATCAAAGTCACTAAAGCGGAACTAGAGATATTTAAACATGAAAGCTAAAAGTCGCCAGTTTGATCTAACCTCTGTGATCAATCAGCCCGTTTAATATTGTAATCTTCGATGTCAAACCGTCGTATTGCAGGCAGTATATATATCGTGATAACTGATGACACTCGTATTCAACTACCGCGAGTACAAATTCGGTGGCATCGTGCCAAAAGCGTGCACACTCGACATGCATACTCGGGAGTATCTTGGTTACTCGGAAGTATCTTGGTTACTCGGGAGTATCTTGGTTACTCGGGAATATCGTGGTTACTCGGGAATATCTTGGTTACTCGGAGTATCTTGGTTACTCGGGAATATCTTGGTTACTCGGGAATATCTTGGTTACTCGGGAGTATCTTGGTTACTCGGGAATATCGTGGTTACTCGGGAATATCTTGGTTACTCGGGAGTATCTTGGTTACTCGGGAATATCGTGGTTACTCGGGAATATCTTGGTTAATCGGGAGTATCTTGGTTACTCGGGAGTATCTTGTTACTCGGGACTATCTTGGTTACTCGGGAGTATCTTGGTTCCTCGGGAGTATCTTGGTTACTCGGGAGTATCTTGGTTCCTCGGGACTATCTTGGTTACTCGGGAATATCTTGGTTACTCGGAAGTATTTTGGTTACTCGGGAGTATCTTGGTTACTCGGGAGTATCTTGGTTACTCGGGAGTATCTTGGTTACTCGGGAGTATCTTGGTTACTCGGGAATATCTTGGTTACTCGGGAGTATCTTGGTTCCTGTCTGAAATATTACGGACGATAAGCATCCCATTGAGTCATCTCCACGTAATTATTTCCTGAAATAGCTCGTTTCAAACCCCATGCAATAGCCAGCGCCGTCTATTTATAATGTATCTAGTCTCCGTCCGGCGGTAACGATGGCTACCTGAATCTCTCACCGGCAATGTTCGGCACATCTCTCGGACTCGCCTACATTGCCGGACTCCGATCAGTATCCATATATGCAGGCCGGGCTGATCGGGCCGGCCTGTCCTCGTGGTCCACAGCGCGGACGATCGCCGCATGATAGCACTATCAGACCCCATTACCGGCTGGTAGCCCGGGACGGACGCGCGTCCCCGGCGGATCCAACACGGCCCTCGCCGCCGTGTGGTGCCGTATCGAGGTATATGAGGCGGCCGACCGCCCGTGTTGCAGACTGGTGCTGTATAACTCCCCGCTGCAGCATGCGAAACATTCGGTACGCGGCGGTAAATGCACGCGCATACATGCATGCCGACCGAGCGCGCCTGTCGGTGGCTCGGGAGATTTGGTCAGAGTCGCTCCTATTGATTTTATCGTGACATGCTTGCGTGCATGTTCTGCTCACAAGTATCTGAGCTTGCAATAAAGAGCATCGCTAGCTGTCATAGGCGGTGGAGGCGGGCGGGGGGGAGGCGCGTTCCCCCAAACATTTTGGGATTTAACATTACGCCTATGGGCGTTGCATGGAAAGAATCGGCTTAAAAGTGCCTCCGTCCCCCCCCCCCTAACTTTCGGAAGGTGGCGCCGCCCTTGCTAGCTGTGCTTGCAATGTTCACTTTTAACACTGCTGCTGCTGTGATTCCCAGCCATTTGAAGTTCAGAATAGCTCGTAACGTTTAGGATTGTTTGCTGAACTGAACTACGCTCCTACTCTGGGATTCAACCAATGCCATTATGCCGTAATGGCTTGCGCAAGTCCCATTATTCAGAAAAGCGAAGCAGTGTGCAGCGCAACCCTTCGCCGGCACACACAATTTAGTTTTAAAGAGTCCGGGGACTTGTACGGCTGCCAGCGGTGTTTCCACTCCCTGGAGTGGTAAATAAATTAGAGCTGCAGTTCCTAGAGTCAACTTCTTTGAAGGGCGGAACACAGAAAAACACTTTCCACCTCATGTGGACACGCTTTGCGCGCTACATTTGACTTCAGCTCGCGCGGGGAAAATGCGAGCTACATTTGACTTCAACTCGCGCGGGGAAAATGTTTATTAGCTTGTTTCGCGTTTCTGGACGTCTGAAACATCACAGAAGTGCAATAGCGGACTGACTTGATGGGTTTTAGGGCCCATCACGTGAATCAGCGGGCTGGAGAGTTCAAACCGCCCAGTTGGAACTGAACAAACTCGTGCCCGAATCACCGGGGCGCCCGCCCCGTGTCTACTCTGCGCCTATATCGGGGCGGAACAAATGTGGGGCGTATATAGAGGCTGTGTGTTGTAAGATGCCATCCGTTCTCCAGCACTGGCGGATCCAGGAGTGGGGGGGGGGGGCAAAGCGGCCATGACCCCCCCAAAAACTGAAATCTGCGCAAAATTGACACATTTCCTGATATAGAAGAAAATATAAGCAACTTTTATTACGGAAAGTTTGATTTAAATCAGCTATAAGCAAGCAAAATCCGACGAGTTTTCAGAATTGTGTGAATTTTTGGGATTTGGCCCCCAAACCACCCGTGCCCCCCCCCCCAACCACCGTTCTGGATCCGCCAATGTGCTCCAGTATTGGTTTCGTGGAGCCGCCGGGTGTCAGCTGCAGGTGGGCCGCTCGGCGAGCTGCAGCTATATTGGTGAGCTGTGCAGGCTGCGGAATATCGACAGATCGACCTCTGCACCGATTGCCACCTGATGCCACTCGATCGCAACTATGGGTATGTTCCCGTGGCGCCTCCCGGGAGGAGTTTGGAGCAACTTGGAGCAGCCCAGAGCAGCCGTGTGGGAGCCGCCACGGGAACGATCAGAGGCGTTTGGAGGAAGTATCAGCTGTTTGCGTCCAAGGTTGGATATATGTTGACATTAGCAAATGTATCAGCCGCGCCATAAACGTACTCCTCCAATCTCCTCTGGTTGTCCCCACCTCGATTTCGGGGGCAAGTTGGAGGAGTTTGGAGGAGGTTTCGGGCCAGCTTGGAGGAGCTTGGAGTAGATTGGACCAGCCACGGGAATGACGGGGGGAGCTTGGAGGAGGTTAGAGGCAGTTGGAGCCAGTTGGAGGTGCCACGGGAACAGACCCTATCAGAAATCCCCCACCACCCCGGCGGTACCCGGGGACTCCGGCTGACCTCTGGGTGACCTCTGATGACCCGCAGCGCAGTAGGTCAGACGGCAGTTCACTGTCGAGTCACGGGTTAACGGTGCCGCTAAACGATCGTGAAGGCGTGTCAATATGCAGTATATGCACTGACAATGGTGGGTGTGAGATTATTATGAACTCCAACACTCACTCCGGCACGCGTGCTTTAATTATGCAGCAGTAAACAGAACAGAACACATCGCCATTGCATATCACTCTGTCGTCGAAGTTCGAGGAAAATAAATCACCGAGGTCTTGATAGAAGCACGCTCTGCGCGTTGCTGTTATCAACATTATTTTGAATATCCCTGAGATTTATTCGGCAAGATGTTGCCGTTTTTAACATCGCCAGCCGTCGCAAAGTTATGACGACGACATTAACGTCATCGCGTCCCAGCCGAAAGCCATTTTCATAAATAGCCTCCACACTGTTCGCACGAAGGCCTCACAGGCGTTATCACTCACCGATAGCGCCCCCTCTGAATATGTGATTCTGCCTCTGAGCATGACACTTATAGTCGACTGAGACCGATGCGTCAATAAAGCATCCACCGAGCAAACAAATATACATTCAGAACCCCACCGAGGTGGAGACGGGAGCGGGCCGGGCGCACAGGCCGCCATGTTTTCAGCCACGAACTCCCTCCCGCCGCGCTGAGAGCACCGAGTTCCCCGGCCGTCTCAGTCACGAACTCCCTCCCGCCGCACTGGGAACACCGAGTTCCCCGGCCGTCTCAGCCGTGCCAGCAGCGTATGTGTGGCTGATTAGGTAAAACGCTGACGGAGCCGGGGCGGCCCGGTGACCCAAATCCTCCGTCCTTGCCTCAGAGGCGTGAAGGTGGGACCGAGCTGCCCTCAACCTCAGCTGTTCTGCCCGTCAAAGCGACACAGAGCGAGTCGGGCCGCGCCGGGCCGCCCCGGGCCGCGCCGCGCTGAACCGGCACTTTTTGGTTTGGGGGCTGGCCGCCCATAAAAACCTCCGGCAGTTTTTCACAGCCATTGCCGAGTCAAATAGCTGCCAGCGGTCGGAGCGGATGAGACTGCAGCGGCTGATGAAAGCCGAACTATGACGTGTGTCTTTGTGGGCGAGATTCGGGCGCGCCCAATATGGCGATTACGGCAGTGATTTACTGAAGCGCGCAGTGTCGGCAGAGCACCTGCGTGTGAATCGCGCCCTCTGCTGGCACACACGTCGCTGCAAACGGACAAAACGCCCGCCTACAAAACGCCGCAAACAGACAATTCTCCCACACAAAAGAGCGCTTTGTGGCCAAATGCCCTCGGACTTGAAAGCTTTTATATTATGAAACATTTGTTACGACATATTTCATGTGAATTATTGTAAAGTCACGCTGTTTTGTATGATCCCGCAGTCCTGATTGGGGTTGGCGTTTCGGTTCCTGCGTGACAAAATAAACCACCAGCACTCAGTCTGCAGACACTGCCGCGCTGCCACCGAGAAGGCAACCGCTCAGTGGACAGTGATGACTGGTTACCGATTCCCAAAGCTGTCCCTGGCTGTTACGCCACCGGCCACACTACCCATGTCTCGACTCCCCTGCCACTGTTTTATCAGCTCTCAGGCCCTGCCCTGTCAGCCGACATGTCCGCTCCTGTCCCACTCATTGATCTGACGCGCTTCTCTGTTATCTGCCGTCCGCCAGCCACCTGTACCAGTTTCCGCCCTGTCGGTCCGACTGACAGTTCCCGCGTCATCAGATCCTGGCCGTCTCCACCCGATGTGATTACGTCATCCCCCGGCTCAGGAGGGGGGCGTCCGCCAGCCTCCCCGCGCGGCTTAGAAGGGGGGCATCTCTTCGGACTTCTGACGAGCTGTGATGATTGGGAGCGCATCTTCAGTCTGTTTTTTATCTCGCGTGATCCTCTGCAGACCGGTCGACCCCGGCGTACATTCTCGAGGCAGTACTCCGCGTATATCTACCGCCCGCCGCCCGGCGCTGGGGCCGGGGCCGGGGCCGGGGCCGGGGCCTTCAGCCCGGCCGCTCTGCTGCTGCCCGGAGACGGACGACGCATCAGGCTAACGAGACGAATCTGGCGCAGTGCGGGGCCGTGCTGACAGCTGATGGAGCCTGGTCACATGAGAGCGGAGCAGGATTAGAGGGATCAGCGGTGACGTCATCACTAGCAACATCATTATCGCGTCAACCTCGTTATCAAAACCAGCGTCATCAGCATCATCAGCGTCATCAACATCATCAGCGTCATCAGCGTCACCAGCGTCATCAGCGTCATCAGCGTCACCAGCATCATCAGCATCACCAGCATCATCAGCGTCACCAGCGTCATCAGCGTCATCAGTGTCATCAGCGTCATCAGCGTCATCAGCGTCATCAGCGTCATCAACATCATCAGCGTCATCAGTGTCATCAGCGTCACCAGCGTCACCAGCATCACCAGCATCACCAGCGTCACCAGCGTCACCAGCGTCATCAGCATCACCAGCGTCACCAGCATCATCAGCGTCACCAGCATCACCAGCGTCATCAGCGTCATCAGCGTCAGCGTTATCAACGCGGCATTAACATTGCTGATATCAGCATCAGCGGTGTTTAGATCAGCTTCATCAGCATCATCATCACCAGCATCAGCGTTGTGAGCAAACACAGCAGCAGCACCATTCTAACATCAGCTCAGTAGGTTAGTAGGCACTGTCCTGCTCTGCAGCGTCACAGCGGCACTGTCCTGCTCTGCAGCGGCACAGCGGCACTGTCCTCAGTCCTGTCCTGATGACAGGTCCTGCAGCAGTCATGAGTCGCGCAGCATTCCTCGCACCGACCCGACGGCAGCCACGCCACCCCAGCTGTGCCGACACAGTGTACCCGTGACACTGTCCAGCAGGCAGATATGAACACACACACATTCGCCGCTCCACATGCTGCACTGGTGGCATTTGGGACGGCATAGCTTACCCAGCCAGGACTTCGACCCCCCGCTCCCCGGCACATCACCACCCCCCCCCCCCCCCTCCCCGGCACATCACCCCCCCCCCCCCCCCTGTGACGTGGCGCAGGCCTCATGTCGCGTCGGACGCCATCACGGACGACGATCCCCCGCCGACGTTCCATTTCCTGCTCCGGAAGCGACGCGGCGCTGCTGGCCGGGCCTTGTCTCTGTCACCATCCCCGCCCCTGCCGCGCTGTGCTTACATAAAACAGCCGGCACGGCGCGGCGGCCAGCTACGGGAGACAATGGCCACAGACGCGACCAATGACCATCTATCGGCCCAAATCGGCATTGTTCCCGGCACGAGCTGGTGGCGGGGTCACGCGGCGACGCGAGAAGCTGTGACGGGGTCGGTGTTACCATGCTGCCAGCCAAGGGTTACCACTTACCGCAGTGTGGCGCCGCGCTGGGATAACCTAGACTCGATGATTTGCTGATACGAGAGCCACTCTGTACTGCAGCCGGGTCTCCACTGGACGTCGCTGCCCCCCCCCCCCCCGATTATTGTGCCTTTGGACATTGGAGGTGATTTTGTGACGTTGATCCGGTGAATGACGACATATACGCTCACATGGTATTGGCGCCATGGTATCGCAGCTTTCAGAGCGCTGACTATTATCAAGGTCGTCAGTTGCCACTTCATCAGACACCGCTTTGCAGGTGCCAACATATATGGATTTTAATGCGACGGCAACCTTCGAAGAGATACAGGCTGTGCATACATCGGACAAACGCATCGGATTCGGATATGACTCAAAAGTCACAACAACGGGGTATGCCTTTGGAACATGGCATATGATCGTCACCACGCTTTGACCGGACCATTACCATGTGACACCACTGTTACCACGGTAATGGAGGGAGCGATATCATTGTTACCACGGTAATGGAGGGAGCGATACCATTGTTACCACGGTAATGAGCGATACCATCACAGTTACCATGGTAATGGAGGGAGCGACCCATGAGTCACGCAACATTGCTGGGGGTTAGGCCCGGGAGGCAGCTGTTACCCGCTGCCCCCCCCCCCCCCCCCCACGTCCTGCCCGTGTCGACAGTAGCATCGTTAGCGACGTACGACAGTTACCATGATAATGGAGGGAGCGATACTATTGTTACCACGGTAATGGAGGGAGCGATACCATACCACAGTTACCATGGTAATGGAGGGAGCGATACACCTTTTACCACGATAATGGAGGGAGCGATACCATTGTTACCACGGTAATGGAGGGAGCGATACCATCATAGTTACCATGGTAATGTAGGGAGCGATACCATTGTTACCACGATAATGGAGGGATCGATACCATTGTTACCACGGTAATGGATGGAGCGATACCATCACAGTTTCCATGGTAATGGAGGGAGCGATACCATTGTTACCACGATAATGGAGGGAGCGATACCATTGTTACCACAATAATGGAGGGAGCGATACCATTGTTACCACGGTAATGGATGGAGTGATACCCTCACATAGGCCGCCAGATATGGTGAAA
>JAXIVJ010007653.1:27500-30000 GCA_036785665.1 Chirona hameri
AGACAGATTCAGGGCGGGACGGAGCGGGAGACACTCGAGAGACAGATTCAGGGCGGTACGGAGCGGGAGACACACGGGAGACAGATTCAGGGCGGGACGGAGCGGGAGACACTCGAGAGACAAGGGCTAATGGGACGATAGGCAGGGCGTCACTGGTCAGGGAGATGCGAACGGAGACACTCGAGAGACAAGGGCTAATGGGACGACAGGGCAGGGCGTCACTGGTCACGGAGATGCGAACGGAGAGCTTAGGAGAATATCAGGAAATATCAGAAGAGTCAGTAATACGCGATGGCGAAAAAGATGACACTTGAGTTCTATATACGACGCAAACTTGTCTGTTTGGTGTTTACATCAAAAGTCAGGCCCAGTGTCGATCTGACGAATGTTGGTTCGGAGCCGAGCCGCACCAGCCAGCAGCGGCCTGGCTGTTGGGAGCCGAGCCGCACTGGCCAGCAGCGGCCTGGCTGTTGGGAGCCGAGCCGCACTGGCCAGCAGCGGCCTGGCTCAGAGATCATTAGTCTGCCTAACTTCACCTCATTTATCAGACAGACATTTTAATGAGCATGTGTTCTAATTAACCGACTCTGCCAGACGTGGACGTTACCTCATACAAAAACACATCTGATCTCCACGGAGAGCCCGTGGTGCAGTCGTGTTGCGGCTAGTACGGAGGCGTCCCCCGGGGCCCACAGCACCGCATCCAATACCATGCAAACGAGATGGGAGCCTCCCCGCGGCGCGGCCCCATCACTCGTGCCGAAAACATCACCCGTATGTATGTCCAGATACAGCGACGGCCGGATGAGGTGTGGCGCCGCTCGCTGCTTGTATATACTGATGTATGGGGTGGTGGGAAAATCGTGGTGGTGGGAAAATCGTGAGTGCCAGGTCGCAGGAACAAGAGCGGAGCGAACCCAGCATTGAATGGCAGGCAGCGGCAAACCTGACTGTTTCCGCACCATAGATCGAAAATAGGCCGGAGTCTGGGGGTTTGATGGGATTGGAATGTGCCGGACTCTGGGGTTTGATGGGATTGGAATGTGCCGGACTCTGGGGTTTGATGGGATTGGAATGGGCCGGACTCTGGGGTTTTATGGGATTGGAAAAGGCCGGGCTGGGAGGGTTTGATGGGATTGGAATGTGCCGGACTCTGGGGTTTGATGGGATTGGAATGTGCCGGACTCTGGGGTTTGATGGGATTGGAATGGGCCGGACTCTGGGGTTTGATGGGATTGGAATGTGCCGGACTCTGGGGTTTGATGGGATTGGAATGGGCCGGACTGGGAGGGTTTTATGGGATTGGAATGTGCCGGACTCTGGGGTTTGATGGGATTGGAAAAGGCCGGGCTGGGAGGGTTTTATGGGATTGGAATGTGCCGGGCTGGGAGGGTTTGATGGGATTGGAATGGGCCGGACTCTGGGGTTTGATGGGATTGGAATGGGCCGGACTGGGAGGGTTTTATGGGATTGGAATGTGCCGGGCTGGGAGGGTTTGATGGGATTGGAATGGGCCGGACTCTGGGGTTTGATGGGATTGGAATGGGCCGGACTGGGAGGGTTTTATGGGATTGGAATGTGCCGGGCTGGGAGGGTTTGATGGGATTGGAATGGGCCGGACTCTGGTGTTTGATGGGATTGGAATGGGCCGGGCTGGGAGGGTTTGATGGGATTGGAATGGGCCGAGCTGGGAGGGTTTGATGGATCGCGTGGGTTATAATCGGCTCTGGCTATCCTGACGCGGGCGTCAGTGGTTTTGCCTGGGGTGCCAGTGAGTGAGGCGTGATGGTACGGCGGAGTGGATTGAATCCAACCCACACTGCGGCCACGGAAGCTCCGAGGGTCCTGTCACGGCTCAGATCGGTCCGTCAGATCACGGCTCAGCTAGAGCCGAGTCGAGCCGAGCCGAGCTCAGCTCAGCTAGAGCCGGGCCGGGCCGAGCCAAGACGAGTCGAACCCAGCCGAGCCAGAACGTGACGTTTGAGGCCGGACCGCGCTGTTGTCACCACCCTCCCTCCCTCCTCGCCGCCTCTGCCGCCCCCGCTAACGACACAAAGCCGCCCGGCGCCGTGCCGTCACCGCAGCGGGCGCGTGCCAAGCGGGAGGGAGGGAGGCGCCGGCCGGCCGCTCCTACAGCTCCTACACCTGTGCCCTGTACAGTCAGTACAGACACCGGCAGGCGGCACCTGACGCACGGCGCCGCAGGGGGCCGAGAGGGGAGGGTAAGACTGAGGTGCTCAGCCTACGCAGCGGATGGGATGGTACCATCGGTCGGACAGACAGTTACGCGACAGACAGGCGGAGAGACGGATATATTGGAAAACAGGGATAATGGGGGAGAAGAGGAGAGGAGAGGAGAGGAGAGGAGAGGAGAGGAGAGGAGAGGAGAGGAGAGGAGAGGAGAGCAGAGGAGAGGAGAGGAGAGGAGAGGAGAGCAGAGCAGAGCAGAGCAGAGCAGAGGAGAGGAGAGCAGAGGAGAGCAGATGAGAGCAGATGAGAG